>JAOPGA020000658.1:0-38044 GCA_026419775.2 Acrasis kona
GCCCGAGGTGTTGTTTGCAACATGAGGACCAATCTCATGTTCTTTTAAATTGTCGCAAAAATTTGCCATACACATATGATGCAATGCGATCAATCAATGACCTGATTCGAAGCAACATGCTGCCAGGATCACTCATAAAGGGCTCATTTAAATTTTGGGGTCTTCCATTCACACTATACCAAAGTGGTTTTGATTTTGACGAACATCCTTCGACTGACAAACGCAAAGCTACTATTTATGCTAGTTTACTTGGTTACACTAGTATGGATGTAGTTAAGCGCTTCTCAAACAAGATACCAGTCAAAAAGCCACTCCAAGTGTTGAGGAAGATATCAACAATCTTGATGGAAACCTCTTACTCCATCTGGCACGCGCGCTGCGCAACCCATGCCATCAAATCCGCCAAGCTAGGCGGACCTTCAGCTGTATAGAGTCATTTATACATATGTAAATAATTTCTAATAAAGCTTGTCGCAGAATGCGATTTATAAAAAAAAAACAAGAAGCAAAAGCATCATCAAGAATTGAAGAAGAGAGCTAGAGACAGTTGCAGGTCCATCAGCTTTTAGAAGTTCCTCAAGATGTCCAACATAGAGCCATCATCTTCACCACAGGGAATTACTGCTATCATAGAGAGTGTCAAACTCTACAACAAGGCCATGCGTGAGGGAAGATTATCAGAACTCCTTGAGGACAACACTGGCCAACAAACCTCAGACGTACAAGAAGTGGGCAAGAGAGATAGTGAGGTCAACGAATCAAGTAGCAATTAGGAGAGTACACAGGAATACTGTCAAGACGAGAGTGCCCAAGAGGACAGGCATCAACATACAATAATCAATGTTAATCAAGAAATCGAGCTAAAGGAGGCTTGGTTAGAGCAGCAGCGCAATCATCTGGCCAACAAAAAGGACACATTGAGGGAGATGCTTGAGAGGGTCAAAGCGGAGCTTGACGAGCTGGAAAACATGCAATAAATTAATTACTTCATATTTATTTTGTTTGTTCATCCAAAAAACTGAAAAATCTGGCTAATTTGAATGAAAGGACCAATACATATGGAACTAATCACAAAGTGCGTAATGTGTTTGATCTAATACATCTTTCAATCATTGTTATTCTGATAAAATGAAAAGTTTATATATCTGCATAATTAAAGTATAATGAACATTATGGGATGAGATCATGTCAGTTCATTTTGAAATGTTTTAAAAGGAAACAGGATTTTGACAATAGACACGACTGTTGACAAGTATGCCCGAAGGGTCATACTAAGGAATCTTGCGGGATCCATCGATTCTGAGAACCCTGAGATTGAGGTCTCAGTTGAGTTGCGGCTCGAAAGATTGATTGGGTTGAGGCCTAGCAATGAGATTGAGGTCTCTTAGATTAACAGACACGGTTGTAGGTTGGTAGGTAATGGGTTGAGGCCTTGATAAGAAAATACGAGATTGAGGTCTCAGTTGAGTTGTGAATTTATAGATAGAGATTGAGGTCTTTTGAGATGGATGGGTAGTGAACGCATGGGGAGACTGGAGAATATGCCTGAGGAAACGGGAAGTTGCGGCTTAGGTATAGAAGGTAGGGTATTATTTCAAGTGTATTAGAGGTGTTGTATGTATCCTAGAATAAAACGCCGTTTTAGAATAACTCCTGATTGTAAAATGCAAAGCTTTTTGAGGACAAGGAGCTTTTGGATATTCACGATACTTTGTCCCCGATAATGAAAATTAGAGTATTGTCACTGTACATAAATGGATCTAGTCAGCGAATTGATTTCTGGAAGTATCTTTGTAACTCCACTCAAGTCCCCCAAAAGCAAATACAGTATGATGTGACCAATAGGTGGAATTCAACGTTTGACATGATTAATGTAGCAGTTGAGTACCAACAACAATGCAATTCATTCATTGAGAACTTTCCTGGTCAACTTTATGGATTAGAGCTTAGTGGTGCAGAATGGGGCCATTTGAAGAATGTTTGCACTGTGCTTAAACACTTTAATGATGTCACAAAGCAAGTGTCAAACAAAAGCCCACAACTTTCATTTACCTTGCCGCTTTATTATGAAATGTCTGATTTTCTCAATAACATCCAAGATCGAGTACCCCCATATCAGGACATGGATGACATTATCGTTGCAGCGGTTGCAGAAGGTCTAGTGCATTTTAACAAGTACTATACAATGGTGGATGGAAATGACACGTATTTTATAGCTTGCATCCTTGACCCTCGGTTTAAAACAACATTCCTGTACAATCATTTGGAGCATGATGTTGCGGATAACATTTGCAGTGTAATGAGGAGTAAATTAAAAGAACAATATCCTGCGCCACCACAAACACAAACACAGCCTAAGGGAAATAGCATACTTTCAAGAATAACCAGAGTAACAAACAACACTCGTAAATCGGACATTGATGTATACTTTGATACTCCAGTGATAGAGTTGGATGAATCAAGTCTAGAAACCTTTGATTTGATAGGATGGTGGAGAGATCATCAACGTGACTTTCCACTTTTGGCACGCGCAGCACGAGACTATCTTGCTATCCCATTGTCGTCAATAGATGCTGAGAGGCTATTTAGTAAAAGTTCAGATGTCATTAGCTCAAAAAGATATTCACTACATGCTGAGACAATTACCAGTTTAATGATGTCAAAATCACACTATGACCAATAATAAATATTCTTTTATGCTCTAATTGTTCTTTGTTATACCTTCATCCCTCTTTACAACCATCCGCGGATTATCCGGATACAGCGGATTTAAAACGGATTTTCAATCCTCTTGATTTTATGAACGGATACGGATACGGATGGGATTGTTACAATAATCCGTATCCTATCCCATCCCATCCGTGAGGTGCTCTACTTCCGAAGCTTGTAATATTAAAATTTTATTGTTGATAAACCCAAACCTTACTCTTCCATACTTTTAGTTGACCATACCACAATTCATGAAATCCAATCAATTCAATTAACACATGACTTTATTTTCACACTAAAAATTGATGATGACAAGTAGTGACGAGCGGACAGCACATAGCTGATAACGTCCAAGTGTACAAAAAAAACTTCTGACAAATATTAATTTTTTATTCAAATTACAAAGCGTTTGCAAAATGTGCCAACTTGTCATCAATAATCTTTCTAGCCTGAATCACTGTTTCATAGGATGGCGTCTTCTCAGCTACACATGACAATCAATTTGAAACAAACAAAAAAAATACTTACAAAGACCAAATAAATCTTTCAAAGAATTGATTACATTACGACACTCATCAACATACATGTATAATTTATTCATTTTGGGTATCACGCCCTCTAATTTACCCACATCAAACAATCTCATAAAATGCCTACATAATTGGTCCGGAATTTCTTCTGGTTTTTTCTAATTAAAATTAAATAATTAAATAATTAAATAATTACCATAATGTAACGATCTGCCAGATCCAAAGTAATACCAGCCTTGATAAGCTTATTCTCATTTGCAATCAATTGTGTGATGATTCCAATTAATTTTGATTTGTGTATGGAATGAATGTATTGATTTGCATCTTGTATTTTATCACCATTCACTCTTGCACTCAAACACTTTATAATTAGAATCTAAAAATAATTAATTAATTGATCTAAAAATAAAATGTACCTCTGTTTCTTTGTAACTTGAAAGTTCCTTTAGATGAACTCCCCATTGTTGAATCAAAAAGGGAACTGTTTTTGGACTAATCATCGTGTCCTGTGATAATGATTCTGTGATTCTTTTACATGAGTCACAAACATCAATTACAAATCTTTCCATCTTTGGTACTGCACTCAATACTGTTTTCATTTTTGAAAGCGTTGTTGGTAATTCGTCCACTATGAATGTGTTGACTGATGATGAGTGGTGGAAATGTAACTTACTATTTTCAATTTCTAAAACCCTACAAGAGTCCTTTAGGATTGATTTTAGTTGCATGATGCGATCATTTGATATTTCGGACATTTTTTCTTTTTTTTGTAATGCTTCTACTTTTGAACGTAATTCTTGTAATTGTTTCACATGAGGATTGTTTGTGTCTGATGAATGGAGGTGGTGATTTTGTAATTGTTTTTGTAGTTCATGAAGTTGTGTTTGTAACGAAGCCTTTTCGTCAAGTAGCTTTGAATGATTTTCTGATAATTGTTTGTGATTCTTTACAAGTTGATCGAATTCTTTGTTTTCTTTTTGTAGTTGTTGTTCATAAATGTGATTGATGGAATCATTTGAACTTGAATCGTTCCTTGCTAAAATGTCTAGCTGTTCTCTGAGGTATTGATTCTCTTGTTGTACTTTGTTCCTGTTTATTTCGTACATGTTGATGAGTTCAATTTCATTTCTATCGGTATCTCTTCTTTGTCTACATGGTGTTTAGATATTTAATGTAAAAGTGTTCAAGGACGTACCTTCCGTAATGTGTTTCAAAGATGGAAACTGCATCTTTTCTACGATCTTCATCCTTATAGGAGGTTAATGCATAAACATTTACTCATAGTTACCTGTTTGCATAATTTATCAAGATGTAGTTTAAATTTGGTTAGTTCTTGTTCTTTGAGTTGAATTAATGCGTCGAATGTTTCTTCTTTTGCTTTTAGGTTGGCATTTTGTTTCTTCAACTCCCTAACTTCTTTTTGGCAGTTCAAAACTAAAAGTTCGCTTTCTCTGGCCTTCTAACGGTTAAAAAATCAATAAGAATGGCGATGATACCTTATCGTCCTTTTCAGAATCCTCTACTCTTCTTTTGTATATTGTAATAGTTTTTTGTGCGTCCGCGTATTTTTGTTGTAGTTGATTAGATTTGGTATTAGCTATTTTGTTTTCCTCCACCAACTTCTCAATGTCTACTTTTCTTTGTTCGTATTCTTGTAGGATGGACGCAAATGCCTGTCTGAGAGATTGCGCTATAGTTCTATTTGGAATGCTAGATACGGGTATGAACCCGTTTCTTAGCATCATCGAATTCAAATCTTGAAGCTCCTTTTCCTAAAATAATTAGACCAAGCTCTTTTAGCTTTTTGAATTACTATTTGTTGTTCAATCTCCTCCTTGAGGGATAGTGGAGCAGAATTAATTTTGTTGTCTGACTCTCTCACGGGAGGTTCGTCCAGTTCATTATCGTCTGTCTTCTCCCCTATTTCCGGTTTTGGCTTGCTCATGTAGTAGAATTTTTTAATATTCTCGTTAAATGAGCTGCCATCGTTTGTATCATCAGATTGAGACAGCTTCGGTGTTGTTGGCATTGGCGATACAGTTATGCTGTCTATTACTTGCTTCTGTTGCTTTATTCTCTCGTTGGTTCTGCGAATATCCTCCTCTAGCGAGCTATTGCCTATATGCAAATCACTGGATGAGTTATTGCCAAGGTTATAGTCATGATCCGTTCTTGAAAAATATGACGATTCGACGAGTTCGCGCTCAACATTAACAAATGGGTTAGATTCAGCATCCTCTGAAATAAGGTCTTCTATTTCCTTGTTTAAATCGTTCACTTTTGTATCGTTCATCAAAGAATCCATCGACAAACTATTATCATATGACGACACATCTGTTGAGGTCAAAGAACCTTCCATTACAAGAAGACAATCAACCAAAACACAGAAAACAATAACAATAAAAAAAACATTTACTGAGACGTTACACCTTCACGTTTCCATTCCGACCATTCGTTCATTCTTTCCTCAAACATTCCATCTTCACATTTTTCTTCAACTCCCTCAATGTCCTCTACATGCTGAACCAATT
Organism: Acrasis kona; assembly: GCA_026419775.2. NCBI lineage: Eukaryota > Heterolobosea > Eutetramitea > Acrasida > Acrasidae > Acrasis > Acrasis kona. The sequence continues at coordinate 5,771 of JAOPGA020000658.1, forward strand.
GTAGAATTGTACTTTCTTCTGTCATTTGTGCAGTTTGACAGTCTCCTACGGTTTGAACCAACTTTAGTAAATGTTGAGCAAAGTATTGTTCCGCATGATCCTTCAAGTCTATTGTCCTCATTGACCACATTGGGAATTGTCTTTCCATCTCCTTTACATCAAACTCTTCTTTAACAATCTTAATGTTAACGTGTCTCTTGTCCTTTAGAATCTTTTCCATTGTTTCGTCGACTGCTTGTGGAAGTCCCTCAAGCACTTGGTAGAAGACATCTTCTGCAGATAAAAGTATTCCGCTCACGTTTTTGAACTTGTTGTTGATGATGCTGATTTCTCCGATCTTGATTAATTCAGCTCTTGAAAGTGGTCCGGAGAATTTGCTGACATAAGTGAGTCTCTTGAGAGGTCCAACGTCGGTTCCTTCGCTAGTTCCTTGATCGGAAGTCTCCCAGTAGTGTCTTAAAATGTTTAATTGTTCGGCGTCAACGTCTGGTCTTCCATCAGGTAGTGTCCTCATGACAATTGGTGCTTGATTGACTGCAATTTCACGATCTTGCATAGTGTGGAATAATCCATTGCTTGATGATAACTCTGATGGGAATCCGTCCTGTTGGTACTGCTTCATGGCTGCAATGATACCAGAGTGAAGGCTGCATGCTTTCTTTTTGTTTAAAAGATGGGAAAACATTAATAGCTTATTGTTCAAGGCATCACTCTCAATCATGTTTCTGTAGAATAGATTGGTGTACTTTGTGGTATTCTCATCAACCTTGGAAATGATCCAAGCATCAATAGCAAAAGCACGTACCATACCCTTGCGAACAGGTGCCTTCTCAAAGTCTGTGGACTTGCGGAAGATATAATAAGTGTCTTCGAGCTCTGGACATTTAAACATGGTACTTCCCATTACGAAATCTCTGTTTGTCAAAGGCCAAGGAAGAGGATAATTCTCTATTGTGATGGTTGATGGGTATGGGTCAATTGTGGATTGGTTAGCGAAGTAGGCCAATTGTGTGGAGTTGCAAAGTGAGTTGTCCCAAATGTTTCTATAGTGCTTGTTGGCTAACATGTTTAGGACATCGTTAATCTTGAAGTTCAGTCTTCCATTCACCCTGTAGAAAGGTTGTGTATCATAGATGACAACTCCCTGCTTGCAAATGTTTTGAATCTCAATCTTTTCCCTAGTTGCGAAGGCAGAATAGTCCTCCTCTGATTTCAATTCAGTCCATGCGTACATACCAGATGAACAAACTGTCTTGGTTCCGACAATGTCAATGCGGCTGTCATGTTAGTTTTGTAAAAAAGAGTTGACCACATACTTGACAGACCCACTTGGGTTTGTAGTATCTAGAACCAAAGTTAACCTCAACTTCTTCCTCATGGATTTGCTCACAATTTTTTTAACGGTCTTAGATGGCAACGCTGCTACGTGCCTTTTCATTATTTGACTTGAACAGAGCCTAGGGAAAATATCTGACTTTAGGGAGTTTAGTACACTTTCATAAGCTGCAGAAAATTCCTTGGTTTTTAAAACTTCCATCCTGTCCTTAGCGCAGATATTCACTTCCATTTCGCTCCCATTTTCTATGTACTTTTCTATTATTTTTTGTGCAGCATCTTTCTTTTCTTCTACATCAACAAGCATGTCGTAGTGCTCAACAGCGTCTATAAAGGAGAATATCTCTGGACAGTAACAAACTGTGTCAACATATTTCTTGAACATTTTTCTAGATCTATGCTCCTCCATTATGCTGACAAAGTCGAAGCAATCCTCAGAGTACGTTGCTGGTCCTGACTGCATTTTTCAATTTCGTTTGTGCAGAGTCGTTTACGCTCCGATATATTTATAGCCGGACATATGACATCGACATAGACAATGACTTTCTATGGATAAAAATAATAGCCGAACGTTTGTCTTTCTACGGATCAGATATGTCGGTTAAAGCTTTATTGTTGTTTAATTATAGTTTATTCTTTGATTACCATTGTCACAAAATCTAAAATCAGAAAACTATACAACAATGTCACTTCGAGCACTCCGATAAGTACATGCGTGGCGTTCGGACTCCTCAATAGACAATACGTTGGTGAAGAAAAAGTTATTTTTATGGAAACAATCACATAGCCTCATTCTTTGCGATGGTTGTCTGTCACGGAAATGTAATGTTTATTATTTTCTCTTCTTTATAGAGGTTTGTAAGTACAAGTCGAAATTTATACTTTTTGCTTCACCGCCATAATATATAACGGTAATCATGTTCTTGCATCCTCCAGTGTCGCTTGTGCCGCCGAGAAGTGTAACGGATAATAAAGTTAGAGTCCGTTCCTAATTCGGTTAGAGTCCCGCTAATTCCTAATTTGGGCAAAAAACTTAGAGTTTAGAGTCTCCACTTAGAGTCAAAATCTGTAAACTCGAATTCAAAAACATATGCTAATGTCTCATCTTTCTTTGATGGTGTTCCTCTCATTGGCGGTCTTTTATGTAGCCGCCGAACAGAAGACTCTTGTAGTTATGAGAGTCTTTTCATCAAGGAAGAACCCACAATGGTATGTTGATGGTGTATCTCGTGACGAGTTGCTAAGAATTGGTAGGCAACGTTACACGTGTCAATAATTAACACTAATAGCTGGGCCTTTATATGGCAAGGAGGAGCACAAATGCAACAGGCAAGGTAGTAAACTGGGATACACTGGATTCAATATTATTGACTCATCCAACGATGAGTGCGTATATGTCGTAAACTCGGTTGAGGCAGAGAGCTACTTGCTTAGTACTTATGTGAAATTTATGACAGTGAAGAACGAGGACCCAAACGCATTGAACAGTGTAGTGGAGCATGTCAAAACTGTTATATCGACTGGTGTCCAGACAGAATTAGTCCCTGAGTCTCCTGTCTATCCTGCTGCAAATGAAGTAATAAGAGGACCAGATCATGTCGCAAATTACTCACCAGATACGTAAGTAAAAGTTGTTAATCGTTTGCTAAACAATTGATTAGATGGAACCTTAATTTAAAGGCCCTTCTCAATAATAACTGCTACAACTATGGCACAGACGTCCGTACTGACACTTTTGCCCAACCAGGAAGAGGATCTGGACGAATGTGGTCCGGTAGCATGAATTGCACGATGCTTTTGGATGTTTGCACAAGGGATGGATTAATTCCTCTCAAAAGCAAACAATGTCCCGTCGAAGAACAACCTAAAATTGGTCACTACGTCTCTCTCGTCATCTGGAGCGGTGTTGATTACCACGTAAGAGCAGTTTCAATAATTAATTCTCATTTTCTTCAAAGTGGTACCGTAAAGATGCAGGAGGTTATTGGTCCCATAAGCCTGGAATAGGCAACGTTACAGACATTGACGCATCCCATAATAAGATTTTAAATCCAGACAAGGCAGACATCACACCATACAAAGAGATTTGTGGATACTTTATTGTTGTTCCTTCCAAGATTACTATTGAATAAAGTATTTTAATGCCACTCCGTGCTTATTTTTCTAAGACTTTTATTTGATGTGACTCATAGGCGAACATCAACAACAAACAATAATTAATATACAATTTATTCTGGATATCTCTTACTCATTTGCAACACCCTAGGACTATCAAATGATTGATTAGAATGAATAATGGGTTTGGGTTTCATCTTGAGCGCCTCCTCCATCCTAGACTCCTCCGTGCTATTTTCTCCAAACACGCTGTGCTTGAGACGATCTTCCTCCAAGCTATAAAGCAAATTACTATAATCATATTTCATCTTGTCCAAATAATTCAAATTCTTGTACAAGATCAAATCATCGTATTCCCTCTTGAGCACCTTGGCCATATCCTCCACCTTCTTACCAAAATTACATAACCTACGGAACAAAATGGCACGTTGTCTCTCCTCCTGCAACAACATGTTTGATTTGCCATAAAAGTGTCTGCGAGGATCGGAGGCGCTCTTTTCGAATTCCTTGATCAATATCAACGACTTTTCCCTCTCGATCACTGCATTTGCCACTTTCTGCCACATGGAATAAACGTGGCTCATGGTCTTTACGTTATCTACGAAGTGAGGTTGATTGTACTTGTCGAATAATTTAATTTTCTGACCAGCGCTAATCAGCAAATCATCCCATACTTTATCAAGCATCATGAGCACTTGTAATCCATTAATGCGATCGCCATTCTCCAACGTGATGACCTTTTCAACAGGTTGCGATTGTTCCTGTTCTTGTTTATGATTAGAAGCACTGATTGTTGATTTGTTAATCATTTCTTTAATCTCTCCGCTCTTTTTCACCAACCTTTCTCAAATTAGTGTCTTACTAATGGACGGTCGATGTGGCGATCGTACTTCGAGGTTTTTGGGCTACTCGAGTCATAAGGTGATTTTTTTTGATGAAAAAAAGTCACAACTCAACTTAGTCTGTCGCGCATTGTAAGTCCTCCGATTTCACGCAAAGGTCCCTACAAATTGTGATCATGAATTGCACAACCAAACATAACCAAACAAAAAAATGGCAATAGACCAAAAATTTGCACAATCCAACGATCATCACAACTTATCAGGAAAATCGGCCCTAATTGTTGGAGGTACCCAGGGTATTGGACTAGGTATTGCCAAAGTACTCGCTAGACGAGGAGCATCCATCACAGTTGCTGGTAGAAACAAGGTTTCAGGCGATAAAGCGATCAATCAAATTAAAGAGGAATCAACATCCGAAGGACGCACTTTTAGATTTACCCCTGTTGATTTAGAAAGCAACAAAGACGTAGAAAGATTTGCATCTCAGTTCAGCAAGAACGAATTCGATTTTATAATCTGGAGTGCCGGTATTTTCCCATCTGGTCCTCGCAGAGAGACTAATGAAGGAATCGAATTAGCTTTTCAGGTAAACTACTTGAGCAGATACGTTGGATATCAGCTTCTAATTCCGTGCCTAAAGGATGGTGGCAGGCTCCTTACAATAAATGCTCCATTTGTGGACAACACATTCGATCGCTTCCAACCTCAGGTCGATGTCGACGATTTCGAGTTTAAAAAACCAGACCGCTTTGAGTCCACACAGGCGAATATATTCAACATTACAGGGTGTCTGTATAATGATTATCTGGTAATTCACCTCGCCAATCAACATCCCACAAAATTCTTCGCACACGGACACCCTGGCTACGTACCAACAAATCTCCTCGATAATTCAGGTGTTGATAGAAAAGTGCTGGGCGGCATTTTTACAAACGTAAAATTCACTCAAAGAACAGCAGAAGAATATGGAGAAATAGCAACTTACATTTTAACTGATGAGGAACTTGGAAAGAAGAATGGATTACTTTTCGATCAAGATGCCAATGTACTAAAACAAAGTGAATTTGAAAAGAATGTGAACGGTTCAGAGAAGTTGTTTGAGTATAGCAAAAAATTAACTGGTTTGTAAGAAATAAAAAAGATGAATTTTTGAAATTTTTTCAAAAAATGTTATAAACACTCCCGTTGCAAAAATAAACCTTTCTAGTTTATAAATTTATTTCAACAGATGCCAAAGCATCAACAGCCCAACTGGGATATTTATGATCAGGATATTGCTGTTCGAAAAAGTTCTTTACATGTTTATCAAAATAATTACCAACAATTGCAGTTCTCATATCCGACATTAATTTCATCATATAACAAATGTTATGGTAAGTAATGAGTTGCGCTCCCGTCTGTTCCTTACAAGCCAATGTATGTAATTGAGCTCTTGTGTATTGTTCGTTGACCAACCCACCAACATTCACATCAGGAGGATTAAAGTCGGTAGCAAATTGTGGACTTCTTAATTTTAGAGAGCCATCGCCAACCAAAGCAGTTCCGAATCTTGCAGTGCGGCAAGGAAATACACAATCGAACATGTCTACACCAAGAGCCACACAAACAATTAAATCAACAGGATAACCAACACCCATACAATATCTAGGTTTATTATAAGGTAAACGATCCGTACACAAACTAACTGTTCTCCAGAACTGATCTTTACTCTCTCCGCCACTAAGGCCGCCGATCGCATATCCAGGACAATTCCTCTTGATTAAACCTTCCAAACAAATTTCTCTCAAATGTGGGTCAAGACCTCCTTGAACGATCCCGAAAAGATTTTGTGTTGATTGTTTTTTGTGTGAAGCAATACATCTATCCATCCACCTAAGCGTCCTCCAAGTGGCTTCTTCTACTCTATTTCTGTCCGGACAGGTACTGCTTACGACGTCGTCCAAAGCCATCATAATGTCTCCTCCTATAGAATTTTGTATCTTCATGGAGTGCTCTGGTGTAAGTAACATTTGAGACCCATCATGTGGTGATTGAAAATTTACACCTTCTTCATTAATGTCTGCCAAGTCGAGCAGCGAAACCATTTGGAATCCACCGGAATCAGTGAGAATGTTTCTGTTCCAGTTCATGAATTTGTGTAGTCCACCAACGTGATCTAGTAGATCTGGTCCTGGCCTCTGAGCAAGGTGATAAGTATTGCCGAGAATGATTTGGCAACCAATGTCTTCTAGTTGTTGCGAAGTAAGTCCTTTGATCGTTCCTTGTGTACCAACGGGCATGAAGATGGGAGTGTCTGCTTTGTGATGTGGTAGGGTTAAATTTCCAACGCGTGCTTTGGGACCACATGTCGCTATAACCTCGAATTGGAGTGCTGAAATTTCATTTACTTGAAAATCTGTAATCTCTTTACGTTGTCTCCAATCGTCCTCTGTCATTGTTTTCAAATGTTTAGGTCAACCAACTTGTTTAATGAACAAACAACGATTGTGTTGTATTTTAATAAAAGTTAAACATTTATCAAATATGGAACTGTGGTGTTGATTTTGAGGCGAACATGGATTTCAAAGGGAACATGTTCGCTCGTCTTACAACGGAGAGCATTGCTGTTCACATCTGTTGATGTCAATACTTGGTCAACTCAGAGAAAATACTACCCTACCTCATAGGGATAACATAAGTGATGGGCAACTGGTGCATCCGTTCAACATCAGCAGTAAAAAAAGAGACGCTTCTAGAACGTTCTCAAACAACAAGCCCAACTCCAAACACCCCAAACAGTGACAAAATACAAAACCAGAAGAAGCTGCTCTTATTGGGCAGTGGTGACTCTGGTAAGAGTACTATATTTCGTCAGGTAAAGATAATGCACGGTAAATTTAAAGACGAGGAGAAGCTTAAATACGTTCCTGTTATACGGGGCAATATTCTAAAGGGCATGAAAGCTCTTATAAAAGCTTCTATTTCGTTCGGTATACAAATTGAGGATGAAGAGAATAGAATGAGGGCAGAACAATTCCTACAGTTGGAAGAAGCCAAGATGGGTAATGCGTGGGATGAGATGGAGGAGCGAAACATAAGAGTCGCCGAAGATTTGAACAGACTTTGGCACGACACCGGCATACAAACAACTTTCGAGCGCAAAGCTGATTTTCAACTAGATGATTGCGTCCAGTATTACTTCACTAGGCTGAGTGCAATCGGAGAGAGTGATTATCAACCAACACTCGAGGACATTGTGAAAAGTAGAACGAAGACAACGGGTATCGTTGACATTGACTTTAGCCTCGGAGAGCATAATGTTAAGCTTGTTGATGTTGGAGGTCAGAGGAACGAAAGAAAAAAGGTACACACTCACAACCATCTCAATCTTTTTGACATTTTCTAGTGGATTCATTGTTTTAAAAACGTTTCCGTTCTAATCTATGTTGTCGCTATTGCTGAGTATGACCAGAACTGTTATGAAGACGAAAGGACGAATCGTATGGACGAGTCTTTAAGGCTGTTTTCGTCCACTGTGAATGGTCCATTGTTTGATAATACTGCCATTGTACTTTTTTTCAATAAGGTTGATCTTTTCAGGTAAGTCTCAACAATCACTCACATTGTGTTTTAACATGAAAGGGAGAAGATCATGAAGAAAGACCTTAATATAGCGTTTCCTGAATATACAGGGGGGCGCAACTTTGAGAGAGCCGCAGAATTTATTAAGGCTAAATTTTTGGAATTGACACCTAAACACATTCCAGTTGTGTATACGTGTGCAACGGGTACTGTTTTTTACACGATTCATTCTTTTTAACTGCTTGTAGATGACAAAGAAATCGAGAAAGCGTTTGAAGTAGTCAAGAAATGTGTTCCACAAACAACAAACTCACCGCCAATACAATAAAAAAAATGGTTAAAAACTTTGTAATTTAATTTTAGTGTTACATTATTTTTTGTCGTCACTGTTTATGCCTGGTCATCTTGATTGTACAACATTTCGTATTGACTGTTCTTTCCTTCCATGTGCTTCATTCTCAACTTAGTGGCACCCAACATGGTCAAACTCACACAAACTGCAGATGCACACACTGCGGTGGAGACGGATAGGTAGACAATAGTGTAAATTCTGTAAAGGCTGAACCACTCTGGATAACGTGTGCTCTGAAATGATAAGGATTTTGATAAGAAATGTTCCCACTTACACATTTGTCCTTCCACAATAAGACTGCAATACCGGCGACTAATCCACAGTTGACAACGTACAAGAGAACGGTGAGGATAGTTTTGGCAGTTGGTGCCCATTCGTTTCTGCTGATGTAGAAATATCCAATAGAGAAAATGGATAGGAGAAAGGATGCAAAGTCGACCATGCCATTAACAAACACCAACTTGCTTGTAGTCTTCGCCATACATTCAGTAGTATCTTCAATGTTTGTCACGTTGTAGTACAACAAGAATACAACGACTGCAAAGATGCCGAGTCCCAGGCTTAGGAAGGAGACGCCCAAGGTCAAGAAAGCAGCTCTATTAATATTAGTTACAAGTTCTCCTCAGTTACTCACAATTTGTTTTGATGAACAGCAGCCACGTTCGTCTTTGCAACCATTAGTGTTTGTTTCTGTAGTGATTTGTTTTGCTTTAAAAGTTATTATCTTTACAAATTCAATACTGTAGAACGACGAGATGTACAGCTCTAAATTAGTTCCGTAGATGACAATAAAGTCAACCATAAGGTGAAGAAAAAAGTTAGTTTAGGTGCATGCATTGCGTGCCATCAAGCCATTCAGTGAATTTATCATAATTATTCACATTAAGTTCTTCGTTAGGGTTACTTTGTTATCAAAGATTATTTTTGGTCTGCTTTTGTAATAATTCTTAAAGAATTAAATACGTATGACTAATGGAAAGATGGACGCTGTTTGTATACAAAGAAGAAGAACAAGGGTGATGTGATAATTTCGGCTCTTGACTGTGGGATTCTTTTTCACATCGCATCTTTTATGAGCACAACGAGTTGGGTTTACTATGTAGTACGTGCACCAACATTAAAACAGAAACACGAGAGCTACAAGGATAAGAATTACAATGTTCGTGAAACAGTCACAGATGCGCATATTACAAAAGAACGTCTTAAAGGAATGCGCCTTCCTCCTACTATATTATAAGATTGCAAATAAATTTATTTATCTCAAAGTAGAAATTTCTGAAATTCAATCCGTGGAGGATGCTTGGCCAAACATATATAATACAAAATAAATTCTTGATTCTGAGTCTGAGAAAGCAAGATCGTACTTGTTTTTTGAATGTGTTTTGAGTATTTTGGGAAAATAACTTATAATGATTTCGGTTCCTTACGCGAGTTCTCATGACGATCTTGGAAACATCTTCTTCACTCTTTTCTGCACCATGAATGTCATCTCTGATCAATATCCATGTTTTTGAAACTGCTGATAAGAGTCTTGAGCCTCATCAAGTAACAGTGCGACGCGCGGTGAATGTTTGATTGTTGAACTTCAAGATGCTTTGTAAAAAAAATTCAAAATTGAACATTCACACGGAGTGATGGAGCCTCGGGAGAGTGATGCATCTTTAGAAAATGAAGAAAATAAATCTGCGGAAGTTCAAGTTACAAGAGATAGTGTATTAAAACTTTTTTCGAATAGCATCCCAGATAATCTAAAGAAGTATTACGATGCACAATTCTTTGAAGAACAAACGCCAGTAAAATCTAATTTTTCCAGCGAATTGAAAGAAAAATTACAATCAAGAAGAGGAAAATCCGTCAGGGCTATCGAAACAACTCAACAAGTTACAACATCGCAACAAATCGACACAAAAAACCAAGATATAGATTTCAATTCAGAAGTAGATTTTAATCAAGAGCCCCAAACTCCACAATCACCTTCTAATGAACCAGTCGCTGAACATTACCTTGCATTTTCCGAAGCAGAAGTTGGTCCGCCTTGGAAAACAAAAGAATATAATAGTAAAAACGCTGGAATAAGGTACATGATACATTTTCATTATTTTTAATTTTCACATTTAGACTACACGAAGAGATTATTGATTTTTATAATTTCATGAAGGAGACTGATGTTGAGAGAAATAAAAGGGAAGAAATTTTATATAACGTCATGACCACACTGAAGCTAATTGATCCAAACTGTACGGTGACCATATACGGTTCCTTCCCAACCAACTTGATGCTACCAGAAAGGTTAGTACATTCATTGACCCGAAGTGACATGTAAAAAATTAATTAGTGACATTGATCTCCTCGTAGAGACCGACACTTTTGAAGATGTTGATTTTTTCAGGATTCTTGCGAAGACGCTCAGGAAGGATGAACTTTATTCCAAAGTAGAGATTGTCAAAGCACGCATACCTTTAGTGAAATTCGTACATACTGAAACTAACCAACAAATAGATGTCACATGCAACACCAAAGGGGTCTCTCCAGTACATGCCATCACAAAAGTGAACGAATTTTCCGAAAAGTTCCCAGCCTTCAAGTACCTTTCACTCACAATCAAGTATTTCCTTCGTCAACGACTCCTCAACGAAGTGTTCACAGGAGGTGTCAGCAGTTACGCAACATCACTCATGATCGTTAGTCACCTACAAAATCATCTTAGCAACAAATCAGAACACGACGCAAAGACCACATCATTAGGAACGTTACTTTTGGACTTTTTCGCACTTTATGGAATCTATTTCAATTATTCATGCGTCGGAATACAAGTCACTGACGAAGGAAGATACATTCCCTATAATGGATTTAACGACACACATTTACAATTATATCTGGTGGATCCCAACGATCCAACCAATAACGTTAGTAGAGGTTCCTTCAACATGGGTTCCATTCGTTTGGCCTTTAAATCAGCTTTCGAGATGTTGACCTGTGCTGATGTGCGCGACGGTCCCAGCGCTTCTTTTCTGTCTCGTATCATTAGGATTTCGAAAGACCTCATTAACAGAAAAACTCATGTTCACAATGATCCTAATTATGCAATATTGATTAGCAATAATCCAAATTTCGACAAGTTAATGTCTCCCACGACGACTTATCCTAAAAGGTTGACTATGAAGGAGGAGAAGTTGTTACGTAGGCAGAAGATGAGGGAGGAAAGGAGGTTGAAGAAGTCACTTGGGATTAGTACCAGGAGCGAAAAGAGCGAAGAGGTTATGGAGAGGCGTAGGGAAAAGAAGAAGAGAAAGAAGGAAAGACAAAGGTTGGAGAAGGAAAAGAATGAAGATGATGGAGACGAGCCACCCAGGAAAAAAAGGAAAAGATATTAAAATATATTTTTGTAATTCAATTTTTCTAGTTGATTGAAAATAGGTAATAATTGAGAGGTTTGTATTGATATGTAAAGTGAGTTTTTTTATTGGATGGATATCACTTGTATATTTAGATTCTGTGACCAGAACGTTCGACTTTATATCCCGGATAACTTTTAATCTTATTTAGATGATTAATGTTCTTTTGTGTGTTGATTGTCACCACGGGATCTTAAACTTGTTCTGATCTCTGGTTTGAGTAAAGTTCTTGCTAAAATTTGATGCGGGATAACCTTGTATACTGCTTTATTATCCTTGTCAACCATCGGTAAGTCCATGTTCGCCCAACGATAAAATGCACCCTTTAGTGTGACTGTGTTGTGGTGACCCAATTCTTGGACGATCCTTTTTGCAAGGAAACCAGATCTTAAACCGACCGCACAGTATGATACAATCAGTTTGTCTTTTGGAGTGTCCTTCAACCACTTGATGGAGTCCAAGTCGTCAGGATTGTGTAAGTTTATGGCGCCTTCAATGTGACTCTCATTAAACTCTGAGTCTTTTCTGGCGTCTATTAAGAAGGGTCTGTCTTCTGGATTGGGGCTTTTTAGTAATTGAACCAATTCTTCAACAGTAATGTAAATATTTTTAGGAAACAGAACATTTTGATTGAACGTCTGACACACCCATGTTGAGGCTTTTCGATAAGCCGACCCTAAACCTGTATGAGGTATTGGTTTCTTGCCCTTGTAAGTTCCATCTTTCTCAGGTTGGTGGTCGAAAATAGTTGGTGCGACTAATTGACCATCGACAAAAGTTTGAGTTTCATAGTGTTCTTGTTTTATAAAGTCTTCTAGGTGGTCATATGGTATGACACCCTCATTCGTACATAATCCTTGATGATTAAAGTCTTCAAACTGAAACTCACTTGATATGCTTGATTCGTAGCAAGTACTTGCGGCGTCCATGTTATTTTTGTTGCGGCGGTTCCGTAATGACCCTCTGTTAAAAAGCTCATGTGAGGGAAATAGTAGGAGTCTACCAAACATGGACAGAATTCCGACCCATATTTGATCTTGCAAATTTAAAATAACCCGACAGCTTATCTGGAATGGCCGCGGTCTAAATGATATTTGTTATCAACTCAAATTTTTGTCCATCATTCATTACAATAAACGTCAAACTGTCATAATCAATCATTTAGAATGGCTGTCAGGACTGTGACGATACCTCTTACTTTCGAGGCAGCCTCTCCCGAGCAGACCAATGATGAGCACAACTTAAGTCTTTCTGAAAAATACATTCGTTCCACTTTTTCAGAGCCAAAGAGAGTACAGTATGTTATTAACAAGTTGGTACCAGTTCCTCCTGGGACAAGATTATATAACTCTAAGCAATCTTACCCATATAATCCTCGAGATGAGGAGCGTGAGCATCAAGAGTTTAAAAGCTTAGGTGATGCTGTAAAAACTTCCAGATCCCCAGCAAAGGATAGCGATAAATGGATTGATAGGGCTATGAAAAGAAATGTTGAGCTTCTTAGTTTAGTGGAGCGTTTGAGACCGTTAAGTAACAAGAGGTCCTTCTCAAGTCATATTTACAAAAAGTACTCTAAATTCTCCTCGGTCAACAACGCTCAAACCCCAATCTCAACACAAGACGCATCAGCAGATGACAAGAAGGAGAAAAATATTCTTGACTTCTCCGACAGAGTATCCACAACCGAAATAAGAGATGTATTGCCAAGAGAACAACTTCTTCAAATTGTACATGAATATTTATCTGCACACAAGTATCATAAGACTATTGAAACATTAAATAAAGAGAGTGGCGTCATTTATAACGGCTACAGTTTAGAAAAAATGTCAAGAAATCAATCTATAACAGCGGACATGCCTACCCCTACACGTTCTACTGTTCTCAAAACATTGATGCAAATGGCAGTCAATGACCCAGAGAAGCCACTGGCACTTCCCACAAATGATTTGGAGAATTTAGAAGTTGACGTCGAAGTGCAGACCGCTTCCATTTATTCTCACCTTGAGGAAGAATATTCAGCCGATCTTAAGAGAGGTTTCTGGGATGAAATATTAAACACTGATGAGTCTGAAAATGCTGGTAAGTTTCGTTCGCTCTCATTTAAAACTAACACGCACAGAATATTCTACGGATGGATCTCTTAAGGCAGCATCACTAAACAGATTGGTGGAAAAAATTACAGATCATAAGAAACCAGATGCCATGATTCTAAAAACATTCTTAACCACATATCGCTCATTCACAGTACCAGAAGTATTCCTTGCCAAACTGACCGAACGCTACAATGTTCCAGAGCGTCCTCCGGCAAACATGAACATTTCACAAGACGAATGGGAAAACAACAAGAAGCAAATTGAAATTCGTTCGGGAAACGTTTTGGTTCAATGGATCGAAGACTTTTTCGATTTGGATTGGAACCATCAAATGATCAAGTCATTAACGACATTTATCGAAGATGAATTATTCAAGAATGACAAGAACAGAAAATTAGGAAAACAAATTCTAACGAGACTTGACCGTAAGTTACGTGGAAAAGTACAAGGTGAGTTTGCGCAGTCCTCATCAGTCAATGTCAATCCTCCAATAACTCCGCGTAATTTGTTCATGCCTAACTTTGACTTGTTCGACATTTGCGATCTTGAACTGGCGCGTCAACTTACTTTGAGAGAACATGAACTGTACAGAGCCATCGAACCAAGTGAACTTTTGAATCAAGCATGGAGTAAAGAAAAGTTGAAGCACAGAGCGCCAAACGTCCAGGCGTGCACCGATAGTTTTAATATTGTAAGCAGCTGGGTGGCCAATAGTATTCTTGAAATTGATGATTTGAGAGAAAGAAAAGAACGTCTTCAACGCTTTATTAAGATTGCAAGAATATTATTAGATTTTAATAATTTTAGTTCCGTCCTTGTTATTGTTTCTGGTTTACAAAATGCTTCTGTCTATCGTCTGAAAAAAACTTGGGCCGATCTTGGCAACTTGCAGAATGATTTCCAATTGTGTGTTGACACCATGCGAAGTGATCGCAGTTTCCATGATTACCGCAAGAAGTTAATCAATGCCACACCACCCTGTGTCCCTTACTTGGGTATCCTGCTTACTGATTTGACTTTTGTTGAAGACGGTAATCCAGATTCTGTTAATACAAGTGATGGAAGAAAGCTAATCAATTGGAAGAAGAAGAAGTTGGTCCATGAAGTCATCAGCAACATCAAACAGTATCAATTCGATAGATATGACTTCCAGCCTGTATATCAAATTCAAAAACTATTAGAAAAGACCTTCAAATCAATTCAAGAGCAAAGCGATGCTGTAATGTACAAGAGAAGTCTTCACCTTGAGCCAAGAGAACAGCAACAATAAATTTTTTTGTTTTAAATTATTATGATCTTAATGTTGTTGGATTAATGTACGAACAACGGTGTTTGAACATTCTTTTATTCAATGTACTCTAAGCTATTAATTTATCAATAACGATAAAAATCTTGAACCACGCTAACTCTTCATTTAAACTAGTAATTTTTTCGTGGGAATGAGTATGACTCCATGGACGATTCGGTGTCTTGGGTGAGAGGAAACTTGAATGATAGTAGCGAACTGTAATTGATTTGAACGCTTGAGGTTGGTGTTGTGAACGGTTGCACTTGGTCATACTCTACTTCGTCTTCTTCGTCGACTTCATTTACATCCCCATACAGGTCCACCTCATCATATATATCCGCGGGGTCCTCAATATTCGGTGAGAAGTTGTTTCCTAAGGTTTCTACTACTCTTTCGATACTCACAAATTTCGGCGAAGGTTTTGTGTTGTTGGGAAATTTGTATTTGTTCAACCTTTCCTTTATGTCATCTGATTTCAACTTTGGAGTATCAATGATTTCGATATGGTTCTCATCTGTAATTCCAGGCGATACATCATTACCCATGTTAGCGTGGTAGGAATTGGGTGTCGTCTGTCACTGAAACTTTTGAGGGGCTCAAACAGAGTATTGTAACAAAGTCAACCTGTATTTTGCATTTTGGATTATTGCGACGGTCAAGTATATGTTGCTGGTCTCATGTAATAAATGACACCGAGGACATTTAAGCAAGGTGAGGGGTAGACAGGTATGTATATCACTGATAAGGTGATACTTTAAACCAAGCTGGGCGAGTTTGTCAGTCCTTCATTACCAGGTATGTTAGAGGCTTCAAGTGTGAATGTCAGTGGTATTTTTATTGAGATCTAGGATTATGTGTTCACAAGAGTGTTGCTACGAAGGTGGATCCCTTTCGTATAAAGCATGTTGCAAGCAATGACAAGATATGAGTTGATCATGTTTGTTCTGGTAGTGCGGCAACAAGTCATGGTGTGTCTGTGTCTCAGCTTGAAAAGAAAACAACTGCATTACCACAAGTAACACCCAATACCTTGTTCTTGCGGTCATAATCGGTGAGGCATTTGCATACTTCATGCGCCATATTCTCTCCACCTCTCTATTATCAGATATTATCGGATGGGATCAAAAAGATCTTTTTGATTTCTTACAAAATCCGATTATTTTCGCCGACGAGACCGTTAACCGATAATTTTCTTATCGGATTGCCAGCCACTACAGATAAGACCCATAAGGCGTGGAATGCAAGAACAATGAGCGGTCTAAACACATCTAACTTGGAATTCTTCACGATTCTAGGGTAAATTCGAATACAGATCTCTTGTGATTCCCGTTGAATGTCGCTCTTGGACGATTTGAGAAATATGCCCTAATACTGATGTTTTTATTAAAAATATTGTGTTTATTTTTAGGATAATGATACATCTATTCTAGTTATCGTCGTTTATGGCATTTGTTCTCAATATGTTCGAATCCTATGTTTTCTTATTGGTTGGAGGATAATAATAATTTCTCCGCTTCAATGGTTTTTTTAAAGTTTTAAAGCCCACAGAAAAAGGTAAAAATGTCAAAAGCGTTTGTTGGTAAGCCAGCCCCATCATTCAAGAAGACTGCCGTTGTCGACGGTGACTTTAAAGAAGTTACTTTGGAACAGTACAAGGGCAAGTACCTCGTTTTGTTCTTCTATCCCCTAGACTTCACCTTCGTCTGTCCCACCGAAATCATCGCTTTTTCTGATAGAGTTGAGGAGTTCCGTGCTATTGGTGTTGAAGTCATCACAGCTTCTGTTGACTCCGAGCATTCCCATTTGGCATGGATTAACACCCCAAGAAAGAAAGGAGGTCTTGGCAAGATGAACATCCCAGTAATTGCTGATGTCACCAAGTCCATGTCAAGAGATTATGGTGTACTAATCGAGGAGGAAGGCATCGCTCTACGTGGTTTGTTCATCATCAACCCAGAAGGTATTCTAAGACAAATCACCATCAACGACTTGCCAGTAGGACGCAGCGTCGATGAGACTTTGAGACTAGTCAAGGCATTCCAATTCACAGATAAACATGGAGAAGTATGTCCAGCCAATTGGCAAGAAGGAGGAGTAACAATGAAGGGAGACCCAAAGGGATCACAAGAATACTTTAGCAAACTCGAAGAGAAGTAAATCAATGCAACTTTCATTCTATCTCTCATTTCATTTAAACTATTCTTTCGGACTTTCTGTCTCCTCCCGCGAAATTTTCTTGTCGTACGTATATAAAAGATTTAATCCACGTTTTTTTTAACATCTGCATTAATCCTTGAATTCATGGAAGGATGCGAAGGTACTGAACGTCACGTGACATGGTTTTTAATAAGGTCGAAATGTTTGTCTAAACAAAATTCATGAATCCTTGCTTCTTCCGAAGTTATTATTGTAACACCATCATTATTGGTGATATTGAAGACGCGAATTTGTACTGTAGGCACGGGTGTTATAATGATATGACTCTTTTTCGCAGTGGTCAAGCTTTTAACTTAACGTTAACAAAACACAAGTTCTTAAGCGTTACTAAACCTGTCATTATACCAAGTTACGATTGGTTATCTTTTGTTCTACAGTGCTTACTGGTTGCATTTTCTCCATTTTTGTAGCACTTACTGGATTACAACATGATTGCAGCGGGCCGGGGAAATCCTGCAACCGCGACATGTTAAATTTATGAACAATGCCTCACCGTATTACCCATAGAATGAACGGAAGAACATTCAGAGGTCATTTTTTATTTATATTAGTACTTCTGTGCACAACGATAGTGTATGCGGAATATAGAGGCCCTCAAAGTACGTGTATCCCTGGTGCGTCTGGGAATGGATGGTGTCGCGGAGTCAATCCCTTTAGTCAAGTACCAAAGCTTTTAACAGAAGTACCCATAAACATTACTAATTTCCCAACTGAATACATTTGTAATGGCATTGACGCAAATGATGACTGCTCATGTAAGTTGAATGAAGTGATTTAAATTCCAACAAATAAGCAATCATAGGATTAAGATCTCGCAAAGATGATGAGGATTCTATTTTTTCCCTCCTGTTTCTAGCATTAAAATCTGGCAAGATTTATGAGGCTAACTTCAACGACGTAATCAACAATTTTATAATTGAACAATTAACAAATTTTAGTACAGCACAAATATATTAAGGAGGGCTAAACATGGAGAGGAAGTACTTTTCATGGATTCATCAGAAAAAACATATTCAGTTTTAATACATGACAATAATACACAGAGTTTCTACATTGACACCAACGATAACCAATGGATCAACATGCCTCTCCCAATGTACAGAAACGAAACAATTTTGCAATTCGAATCATTCATCTGGAATGACATTTTTACAACAGCAACTCTAATCACACGTGGCACAGGCTCGCTGGACCTCACCTTTCAAAGTTCCAAACAATCAAAATTTTCAACATTATCAATCAACAACGTAACGAACCCTCAAAAATTCCGGTTCTCAATAACGCGTCAATACGGAGAATTCAAACAAGACGATCCGCTTCGAATTGATTTGGACTCTGGTCGTTACAAAACATATCGTACTCTCATTGCACTTCATGACTCACATCGGATCACCATTATTGGTTATGGACCAGAAGAGCATCAAGTCATCAATTGGAGTCAAGTTAAAACATTTTATTCAACTCATGATGTGATTGAATCAATCATCTTGCTTGGTGATTTGATTAGGCGCCCCTTGAATAGTTCGTCCGAAATGTTATTTCCGCCGTCGCAATCCATTAGTGTAGGTTTTGTGAAGTCAATCAATAGCACTCAAAAGATGTCATGTTTGGTTGACTTTCCTGAAATATCACAAGAAACAAATTTTACAATAAATGGTTTTGATTTGAACATTAGCCTTAGCGGCTACAATAGATCATTGAATTGTGTTGCTTTGCATAACAGTTCTGAACCTGTGATATTGTCCAAGTCTGGTTTTGTTGATGTGCCAAGAAGGGACTTTTACAATAACATATCTCCTTACAATGAAACGGGTTATCTAAAAATAGAACATATCTGTAATGTTTATCTGGAAGATGCCAATAAGGATCCTCATGATTACAATAAATGTCTAGAGGATGTCAATAGACACTCTAATGAATCTGAAATTTCTTGGTTCCATAGTCAACACAGTGACCTTGTGACACACATTGATGCTTTTTGTCAACGATACTGGCAGACACAGTTGTTTTGGTCACGTGCCTATTCAGTTGAATTCTCCACCATCATCTATCCAAACAACATGCAACCATCTGGTAGAATCTCTTCTACTGCTGGTCGTGTTCTTGATTTGTCAGTCTCTCCAAACTCTCAATATCTGTTCATGTCTGTATCGCGTAAGCGATATGAACTTGAATCGATCAAGAGTTATTCTCGTGCATGCAATATCCTTAGATTAGATCCAGACAACCAATTCTTGAAATCTCTAAAAGACACCTGTGACAAAGTACCTCCGATCAATGTAGATTTGAATCAATTTGGTTTGATTGCCACTAGTTGCCTTCACAGCCACTTTTGTCCTCATCTACACCAAACTATTATGATGAATGAGAGATTGCTACCAACCAACACATTCATGCTTAATTCTCATGTCGTATTACCGTGTCAACAAGGTAAGAAGAACACGTGCTTATAGACTCATTATAGAAAAGGTTCTTATTGTCGTGACGGCAAACGTTATGACTGTCCACTCGGATTTACATGTTCTGGTAGTGGTAGCCCTGTACCAACAGTTACTCCCTGTGATCCAGCAACTGACAAAACTTGTTACTCTCCAAATCTCATCGTACCCATGAAATGTCCAAAGGGAGCTGTGTGTGGGTCTCCATACATACGACCATCCCTCATACCACGTGGTTGGTTTCAAGCTGTTCAAAATCAGTCAACTGCTTTAAATCTCACAAGGTGTCACCAAGGAGATTACTGTCCCATATCAAGACAAGTAGTTGTAAATTCAACTGGTTCGTTGTATAAAAATCACCATAACATACTAATTTTCAAATAGGGTTTGTCAACGTTGATATTTTGAAATGTCCGGAGAATACATATTGTTTATCCCCTTCTGTGATGCAACCCATTCCTTGCGAATTTGATGCCAATAAAGTAATGTACTGTCCAGCGGGCACTAATAAAAAACAATACTGTCCAGCCGGTTACTTTTGTAACAGCATGACTGAGGCTAAGAAATGCAATATCACGCAATACTGTCCCACTGGTTCCTTTGTGCAATCTGTTTGTCCGGCTGGATTCTATTGTCCAACTCCAGACAGAAAATTAGAATGTCCAGAAGGACACTACTGTATGGAAGGATCCACTTATCCAACGACCTGTCATCCCTTCTTTTCCTATTGTAAGAAGGGAAGCAAAACACAAAACATGATTGGTATTGCAGTCTTGATTAACTTATCTGTTCTTTTGATCTTATTGGCCTTGTATGTGATATGGAACATTAGAGAAAAGAATAAAATAAAACATTCGAGAATAATTAATGAAAAGAGCAAATTGATACCATCGCCATCAGATGGCTACAAATCAGAAGAAAAGTTCACTGCCGATCTGCAGTTTTTAAATTTGGGTTTACAGCTCAAAAGTAATAAAAAACAAATTTTAAAGGGTGTCACTGGAGAGATTAAACATGGTCGACTGACCGCTGTGATGGGAATGAGTGGTGCTGGTAAAAGTACATTTTTGACCACTCTGGCAGGAAGAGCATACTATGGCAACCGCACCGGAGATATTCTGGTCAACGGTGATAAAATTAGCAGTTTAAATAAATATAAAAGAAAACTTGGGTTTGTACCTCAAGATGATATTTTCCTCCGAGAAATGACTGTAGAAGAGACTTTCAATTTCGCAGTTCAGACTAGACTTGACTGGGGAGTAACCAAATCCGAAAAACAAAACATTGTCGATAGAGTCATAAAGACTCTTCGATTGGAAGAAGTTCGACACCAAGTGATAGGTGACGAAATAACAAGAGGCATCAGTGGCGGTCAACGAAAGAGAGTGAACGTCGGGATCGAGTTGGTAACCGATCCTTATGTTTTGTTCCTCGACGAACCTACTTCTGGATTAGATAGTGCATCTAGTAGAGAAGTGTGTTTATCTCTTCAAAGCATTGCAAAGAGCGGAACAACGGTGGTGACTGTCATCCATCAACCACGTGCTGAAATCTTTGACATGTTTGATGATTTGTTGTTATTAGGAGAGCACGGTAGAACTGTCTACATGGGTCCAACTTATAAACTACAAAAATACTTTACATCTCTTGGATTTGATTGTCCAGAGAAGGTAAACATTGCTGATTATGTAATTGATGTTTGCGCAGGAAATGTATCCAGTACAATGGACGTTATGGCACAAGAACTTCCTGAAAAGTGGGAGGTTGCCTACGATGGGTCCTTGTGGTTGCGCACTCCGAAATTCTCAGTAGATGATGACGACAGTAGCAGCGCCACTAGTTCTACTTACAAGAAACCACACGCTTCTTATTGTAAGTCAAATTATCTTCTTATATTCGTTGCTCACTGAACTATAGTTAACCAATTCTTTGCATGTCTTCAGAGAGCCATTATACAGTTCATGAGAACACTCGGTAGTTTCTTCTTGGATAACGTATTGGTGTTTATCGCTGGTTTGTGTCTTGCAGCAATGTTCAATAACGCAAAATATATTGGACCGCTGCCAGATGTCATTGTGAATCAGTGCCCAGCTGGAATCAGATACATGTGCAGCGGAAGCTTATCAGACCCCATAGGTGGTCAAAACGGATCTTCAATGCTTGCCTTGGTGTTGGTGGCCACCATGGCTTCTCTGCGTGTGTTTGGAAAAGAAAAGGCGGTGTTTATAAGAGAAGGAGAGAGCGGCTTAAACGTATTTAGTTACTTTTGGGCAAAAGATATTGCTGCACTTCCTGGTATAATTGTCTCTCCTTTAATTTTTATGAGTTTGTTTTATACTGTTGTTCAACCGTAAGTTGATAAAAGTCCTCTCCTTGTTGATCCTCTTGTAGACATGCTACTTTTATAGAGTATTATGGTTACTTCTTCTTGGTGTATTGGGCCAGTTACGGACTTGGCTACTGCATTTCCATTTTATACAAACCACATATTGCACAATTGGCTGCTGTTGTTCACATTTTCATTTTAAACATCATTTCTGGAGGTAATCTACTTTTTAATGATTTACATTTACGTTTTTTTAGCGGTGATGCCTTGGCCTGCCATTCAAAACTTGTTTGTTCCATTGTGTTATGCTCCTTACATTTCATTCTTGTTTTATTGTAAGTATTTTTTAATCATGATTTTGATTACTCATTTTGATAGCCTACTATGTTTTGTATGTGATTGAGATTCAGAGTTATGAGTACATGTACGATATCACAAAGTCACTAAACGGCAACGGATTTACCGTTCACCAAGCAAAATTCATGCCGTTGGGAATTGTAGGATTAGGATTGTTGATGCGCTTTGCTGCCTTGTTCATGTTGTGGTGCTCCAAACCAGATTCTTGGTATCAATCCATGACCATCAACAATTTGAAATTACGATTGGTCAGCATCAAGGAAATCATTTACGCATTCATTGCAACCAAATTAAAAAGAGATGGATTTGACGAATTACCAATAAACAACAACATGTAACAATTCTCCACTATTCAATAATAAAAATTTTATTTTACATACTATTCGGCTCTTGCTCTCTTTTTCGATCTAGAAGATGAAGATTTAACATTTGTTGTATTCGCATTTTCATTCTCCTTATCGTCATCATCTTCTCCACCACCACCGCTCATAACACTCTTATGACCCATCACCCTAGAAACAGTGCTCTGTCCATTCACATATTTTGTTCTAAACAAGACGTTTGCATTCTGAAACATTCCCTCTTTCAAGCTCACCACAATAAACTGAGAATGAGCAAAATGTGATTTCAACATTCTACCTATATTCTGAGTATGACTAGGATCAAGCGCAGCATCAATTTCATCAAGAATATACATGGGAGCAGGTTTAAAACTCAACAAGGCCAATATCAAAGACAAGGCCAACAAACTACGCTGACCGCCACTTAATTCGGTCAAGCTTTGTTTCCAAACGTGACCAAATCCAACCTTCACTTCCAATCCTTCAATTTCGCCAACAACTACTTGTCGATCCATATCTTCATCGTCGTCATCATCATCGTCTCGATCGTCATTGCTCTTTTCATTCTTCCACACGTTCAACTTTGATTTGGCACCTGGTAGTAACGTGGAAAAGATGCTCGCAAAATCACCATTCACCTTGCTCCATGTTTTTTGAATGGCTACTCTCTTCTTATCATCCAATTCCACAATGACTTGTTCTATTTTTTGTTTATCGCTCTCTACGATTCCTCTCTTGCTTATCAAATCATTATACTCCTTCTCTGCTTTATCGTACATGGCCATTGCTTTTTTATTGACCGACCTGCCAGTCTTTCCTCTCTCTTGTTGAGCGTTGGTTAGTTTATCGAGCGCTTGTTGAAGCGTTTCTTTGGTAAAGTCGTATGGATGATGATTGGATTTTACCCATGCATGTTGTTGACGTATTTGATCGGAAAGAAGGATGGCCTTTTCTAATCTCTCTTGTAATTGTTTGTGATTGCGGTCCATGAGATTGTATTGGACCGATAGGTCGGTACTTCTCTTTGCGAGCAATTCTCTTTGAGATCGTAACTCGCTTCTTTCTTGATCCAATCGATCCTTTTCTTGCAAATCTTGATCGATTTTGGATTGAATCGATTGTTGGTTGGATCGACACGTGGACGATTTGGATTCCAGTTGGCTCAGTTCCAAATCGTACTTGTTGATTTGATCCTTGCATTTGAAGATTTTCGATTCGCATTCCGTAATTTCCAACAAGTCTTGTTCCATTTGTAAATTTGACTTTTCGAAGGATTGTTGC
Source organism: Acrasis kona (assembly GCA_026419775.2). Taxonomy (NCBI): domain Eukaryota; phylum Heterolobosea; class Eutetramitea; order Acrasida; family Acrasidae; genus Acrasis; species Acrasis kona. The sequence continues at coordinate 29,712 of JAOPGA020000658.1, forward strand.
GATTCTCTTAGTTGAGTTTTTTTGGATTTGAGTAGAGATTTGACTTGTTCGTATTCCGATTCAATCTTCTTCACTTGTTCTTGTCGTTGCTTTTGTGTGGTCACGATGGTCGATTCCTGCGCAGCTTGTTCTTCCAACGAACGCAATACTTGTTCATTGTCGGATTCTTGTGCGCGACAATTGGGTAATTGCACATTGGCGATGGAATCCAATTCGTTTTGTAATTCTTGAATTTGTTTGAGCAACATGGAATGAGATGATTGTTCGGATCGACTCTTGATTAGATTCAATTCGTGCATTTTCAAATCGCACTCGGAATTGAATTCCATAAATGTGTTCATTCGATTCGCATCGATTGATTTTTGTAGCGCGTTCAATTGTTCCATTTCGGAATCGAATTGGGATTGTAATTGCGATAATTCCGTTATTTTTTGTAAAGTACTTTCTGTTTTGAGTTGACCTCTACTTCCGCCGGTAAGTGTTCCCGAAGGATCGAACACGTCACCATCCAAAGTGACCGTCCTGCACAAGATTTGTGGGTCGAAGGCGACCTTCTCTGCTTGGTCCAAATCGTTACAAATTAAAGTTTTACCGAACGTGTACTTGATGGCCGGAGCGATGGATTGATCGTATTCGACGAGGACTAGCGCTGGTTTGGCTCCGTATTTTTCTGCACTTTTGATGGTGTTGGGATGGAATTCATTGTAACGTACTTTGTTTAATGGAATCACCGTGATGCGTCGATTGGGTTTTCCATCTTGGATCAAACTTCTTGCGGTATTTTCGTCGTCGACGACTACGTGATATAATTTGGAACCGGCTGCTACTTCTAATGCGACACATGTTTTTGATGGATCCTTGACTGAAAGTAATTGTGCGACGAGTCCCATGACACGATCTTGCTTGACTGCTGATTTGTTGTATTCAAAGTAATATCGGGCCACTTGAGCAGTTAATGTTTGGATGCGTTCTTGTAGACCGGCATTGAGTTCCGACTGCTTGTGAGTGATTTGTTTGGTTACTTGTTCGTAGTGCTTGGGATCAAAATGTAGGGCATCTCTCTTGTTTTGTATTGACTCTAGCTCCGATTGCTTCTTTTGAATGACTTTTTTTAATTCTTCGTCTTGCTTGGCTAGTTTTGATAATTGAGTCTTGTTCTTTTCTAATGTCGCAGTAATGTGTTCCGATCGCATGCGTAACTTTTCTGATTGTGTGGATAACTCTGCTTGGATTCTTTTTCGTTCCATGAGTCTTTCTGTAATGGTTCCGTCGTCCGTTAACGATACTGCGACACCTGCTGCTACGCTCTCGCTACGTTCGCGAAGGGTCACCAACCGTCTTTCTAATTGTTCTGATTCGGTTTGGACGCTTTGTAATTGTACTTTTGTGGATTCTTGTTGGGATTTTCTGGTCTCTACTTGCTTCTTGCACGACTCAATTTGAGTGGTGAGGGACTCTACTTTCTTTCGTTCATTTTCAATTTCTTTTCTCTTGTTTTCGGTGGATGCTGTTAGTTTGGCAAGATCCTTGTTTAGTTGTGCTAGTTCAGCGTCCAATTCTGAACTTTCGGTACCTGATGTGGATTTTCCTTTTTTGCTTTTTTTGAGGGAATCAATTTGTTTAGTTACTTCCTTCTCTTCGTTTTCTGCTTCTTTGACTTGTTCTTGGAGCGAGTTTAATTTTTTTGAAGAACTTTTAATCTCGTCTTCTAAACTCTTTGACTTTTCAGAGTACTCATGGTATTGGAATGCAAGACAATACTTTTCTAGACTTTCACACTCGTCGCCTAGTGAAGACCACTTGACATATTTTTCACGATCTACCTTGAGTCTGTTCAGTGTTGGCACGATTTCTTCTTCTAACATTTTTTCGATCTCCTCAAGCTTCTTGTCCTTCTTTTGCATGGTCTTATGAGCGTTGCTCTTACGCATCTCATACATGCGAGTTCCGGCTGCTTCTTCAATCATTCCAAGAATTTCTGGCGGTTTCATATTCAAGACTTTTGTGATACGACCCTGCATGATTAAAAAGTGAGGGTTGTTTACATTGAGTTGGACGGAATGGAACAAGTTCTGAACTCTGTTCAGTTGGGCTGTGTGACCATTAATTAGATACTTGTTTCTACCTCCAATAACGACTTGACGTGCTACGGTAATTTGGGAGTACTCCTCGTAACCAGGAGGTGACCTCGTGCGGTCGGCATTATTGAAAACAATGGTAACTGATGCTTTTGTTACACCTGCTTGTCCCTGTTTGAAGACGAGCTCTTGTAGATTGGTCACACGCACTTGGTTCAAGTTTGAAATTCCCAAAACGAAACATATCGCATCCAGAATGTTACTTTTTCCAGAACCATTCAAACCAGTAATGGCATTAAATGATTGATCAAACCCAGAGAGCACCGTACGACTTGCATAAGATTTGAATCCATCAATAATGATTTCCGAAATGTACATGATAACTGATGGATGTTATCGTTGTGTGTTGTTGCTTTTCTAATTTGTTTGCCGCCAAACGTTCTTTGATGGCGCTTTTTTGTTTACTCAACTTAAATCTCGAACAAAAACAAGAAACAAGAACACACATCACTCCCACTCAAATCAAACCACACAAAAATTACACTTCATTAGACAGTTTATTGAGAGGGTAATCATTACACAGACTTACACGATCATCCTTATAGTACAAGCACACAATGGCCCACAACTTTTTACAGTGATGTCCAGTCGAAGTGTAAGCAAGTTTTCCATTCTCATAAACTCTAACCTCATCCGAAATAAAATCAACCACAAATCCAAACACATCTCCGACTTGATAATTATGAGCAGGCTTTCCTGGAACAGCAACCAAATTATAAGCACCATACTCCATACTAACGCTCATGCAACTGCTATAGCTACTACTTCCCATGTTCGGATCGTAGGTCAATCCAATGGCCATTCCCGATCTGTCCGTATTTAATTGATCAATCTTGACTTGAAAGTATTGTATGCCGCTCTCTAATGGCTTGCTGCTGATTCCCATCAGGTCCCAATTATTAGCTCCAGTCTTCTCAATCGTATTTCCATCTTGTGATATTTTGTAATTGTTAAAGTTTCCTCTTTGGGTAACCCACACAAACTTGAGCATGGCTCTTCTAAAGTGAAATCGTTTTTCATTTTGGATCAATTGCGAATCAAAGAATTCCGGCATGACGTGATATTCCATGGCCTCTACGTACCTGTCCTTGTTGATTAATTTGTGATCCTTGAATGTTTTCTTTAGGTCCCTGGCGCTGACGATGGGGAGGCGAATCAAATCTACGGCTTTTTGGATTTCTTCGTCGCTTGCTTGTTTGTGTTCTTGCCAGTTCAGAATCATGTTGAATAATGCAGTCTCTTCGCAACCAAGATCATCTCTCTCCAACAAGTCGCAAATCACGTTGAAAGGTAAATCTCTGTACTGTTGGTGCTCCAGTAGACCTGTTTCGAAATTACTTGCAATGAATTGTAGGGAATTCTCAGCCAAGTCTTTTTCGTTATTTTCCTTGGCGAATTGATAAAATTCTAACCAGTTGTCTTCGGTTAGTTTATCCTGTGGGGGTATTAGAAATTATGAGGAGAATGTTACTCACGGAAGAGAAGGCACCACATGCAACCTTTAGATGTACTGCTTCAAAAGTGGTTGCAGTTTTGATGAGGTCAATGAAAATGTCCTCTAATCCGTCGCTCACCTTATCAGTATAGAGAAACCTTACCAACTGCTCCAACACTCTACGACTTTTAATTTGAGGAACGAAGAGTTCTTTTGAGCCTCCGTTTTCTTGAATCATTTTCTTGATAACGTGACTTCTGGTGGAGAGAATCAGGCTGTGGGCATTCACGCTGAATTTTTCATCATTTTCATCTTGAATGAATAATGTAATGTCACTGGTTTCTACATCGTTAAGAAGGGGCTCAAAATCTGCACCCAGTCCAAAGGGCTTCTTTGCGGCCTCTTCCTCCTCCTTCTTTTTTCGCTTCTTCTCCTCTTCACGTTTTTTTCTTTCATCTTCGGGACTTTGTTCGGGTGTAGGTTTTTCATCTGCCCTTTGATCATCGTAGGCAGAATCTGTACTGGCATTGTCATCAAAGAGTTCTTGAGCTTCATTCGTTTGTTCTTCCTGGGTATTGTTTTCTGTGACCACAACTGGATCGGAAATCACTGTTAGTTCATCAGGTGATCCTTTGTCCATTTTGACGAACTTTTTTTACAAAACAATACTTTGAGATGACAGAGGTCACACAACCACAAACAGAAGTACCCACAAAGCATTCTGTTATTGTATTGGTTCAGAAAATATTCCCATATGTACAGGTATTCGGTGATGTGCTTATTTTTGTGTTCGAATTTGTGTTCTTAAGTACTTTTATTCAAGTCGCCATGACGCAAGTAGAATTTATAAGACAATCCAAAGGATCATCTGTGAATGTAAGGATTTTTTCATTCTTTCATAACATGTTTAGGAGTGTTGCGTAGAAGATGACGGCGAAATCACACAAAATTGGGCACAATGTGCAGCATGTTTATTGACTAAAGACTATTCGATGATGATTACAGGATTGATTTATGCGATCGTGTGGGTTTTAGTCATTTGCGGTTACTTTGCCTGGAGATACAAGGTTGACATTAGGAGGTATTTTCATTAATTAATGATGGCAACTTACATTAGATTCAAATTACGTCCCAGCAAAATGGTAATGTATGTATTCTGCATCACAATGGTTGGAGTGGCTGCAATGGTTGCAATCCAATACCAAACTGGACACTGGATCTATTCATTGAGCAACTTCGAAACAATATCAGTTGACATGAAGCCAAAGACTGTTAACACAGAGACTCTAAACGTGACACTAATAAGCGACAAAGCAATCCCAACACAAGCAAAAAGCGACAGATACATTTCCTACTCAAGAATCTTTCAATTATTCGTTGGGTCGCCGATCGTTGAGGAATTACTTTTCAGAGTCATTTTATTCTTCACAATCTACAAAAGGATCAATAAACCAATTACAAGCATGGTTGCTGCTAACTTGGGTAAGCATCATCACTTTAAAGTTTTTAACACATGAAAGTTTTCTCTGGACTCCATTTAGTAAACATACTTATGAAGAGTGGAAACGCTTATACTTTCTTTCAAATGGTAGCAGGCTTCCTTCTAGGAATGTTCTATTCTACAAGATACTTTTTAACATTAAACTTTGCTGAGAACATTTTACTTCACATGATAAACAATTTATCAGCAATATTCATTCCTGTACAGATCACTTTTGAAGATGTTTATCCGGACTTTATAGTACCAAGTAAGTCATCATGATCTAGTCACTTTCTAATTATTAACAGTTGTTTTGTCATTGCTAACGTACACAATACTATTAATAAGAGACATTAGAACAATACGCAGAAAGTACAAATAAAATTTTATTCTCTACATTTCTATCATCATTCTTGATCTGGTTCTTCTTTCTACAACTTACAAAAGCTTTTACTCGCTCTACTACCAACCTCCACCCCCAAATTAACAAGACAATCTCTCGGAGTCACTGAAATTCAGTGTGGAATTGCATCGAATATTTAAAGAGATGCACATGTAATTTCCATGTTCGAATTCGAGGTTTGGTGACATGATTCAAGATTGGCACTTGGGGAAGAGATCTGATTAAATTAAGCAAAAGAAGTAGCAGCTTAAGATGAACCTAACATGAATCTAAAATAAATATACATTCTTTAATACAAAATTAATATACACTATTGGTGTGGTAATCTAAAAGTGGCTGTACAGAACCCTGCTAAATTATTGTTCAGAGTTTTTCCAATGATAAAAGTGGGTGCGGGATTCATTTGAGTCGGCCCCAGTACCACAAATTTTATTTGTGTTAAATTGTCCATGATCCATTTTTGTTGGAGATGGTTATCACCCTTGGAGAAAATCTCTTTCAAATGTATTTCTGTAGAGTTTGATTGAATTGGATGGTCCTCGCCTATGGGATGATTCTCTAGCACTGTGTCATGTGTTTTTACATCTTTCCACGCATGTGTTTTTTCTCCTTGGTGATTTTTGTACAATTGCTCGTGCGCTCCGATATATTTACAAAAGTTATCTGATGTGAGATCTTGATTGAAATCAAAACCTAGGAACGGTACAATGGGATATGAAGTTGCGTGTCCATTAGAAGGATCAATCCAACAATCCAATTCATTATCATCGGTCCTTTGCTGATCGTTTACGTTGTCGTTATGTACACAAAATGAAATTAGATCCTTGTATAATTCCTTAAATTTTTGGCCATCAGCTGATGATTGCTTGTTCGCAACGCTCTTGTTAAGATAAGTAGGTATGTGCGCGATGCCAGACTCCCAAAGCCTCATTGGTGTTTTGAAAACAAATGTACTGTTAGAATCGTAGACAAAGTCGTCTGTGATCTCTTCAAATTCAAAGTTACTAGCCCAGTATGATATCCAATCCTCAACCCATTGACCCATTAGCATGTTAAATGATCTTAACATGGAAGATTGTGCTCTTGAGTAAAGTATGTGGTATTTCTTTTTAACTGGTGTGCCTTCCTGGTCCTTTTCCCGTTCCTCCAAGGTGGAGAGTTCAGAAGTATATTCCTCTTTGCTCACAATTCGGCTACTTGGGGGTATTGAATTCAACAGCCAGCTACTCTGTTCAACTTTCTGTTTCCAAAAATTTCCATCGGAAAGTATAGAGTGCCACTGCTTGCAAACAATGGTGTATTGATGAATATCTTGAGGCAAGTAGGTGTATTGGAAGATCTCCCATAGTATCTCGCGTGGCATGTCTGTACAACAGACATTCATGTTGTTTGATGGTTTGCGGTATAAAGTTGCTTCAAGTGCCGAAGACTCTTTGGATGGAACTACAACCCGTTGTATCTAAAAATAGTCATTATATTTTTACGTTGTCTTAAATAAGGTCAGTAGGGAAAACTAAAGGGAATAACGTTAATTCTCACAAAGGTTGACAGCGACAAAAAAAGGCTACACTATTTCAGGCTTGTTGACCATTTACCAACAAAGACATGAGATATTTTATAAATGGTTGATTTGTAAAACGATCTGATCGTTCATCAGCACCCAAATCAGCTTCTATTTCTATCAACAAGCTGGGCCAAATATATTGTGGTACTTCTTCAAAACGATTTAGAAATCAGATAAACGCGAGTAAAAGTGCTGGAGGTTCTCCTTGGTCGATGCACTTACATTTTAAACAAGAAATTGTTTGGTACTAGAGCTCGCCAACTACGCTCGGCGGTGTATTTGCGGGTTCTAAATGTCCGGGATCCCGCATAAAAGGATAACACAAGCTTGTAGGAGAACAAACAAAATAGAAAATGAAAGCAGTCATCGTAAAACTATCAAGTGATCCAAAGACAGTCAAAACAGAACTAATACAAACTTCAATCCCAACCCCTGGACCGAAGGAGGTTTTGATCAAGAACATTTATGTTGCATCCAATCCCAAAGACTGGAAGCTTCACGATACATTATTCATACAAGGCCGCGATCTAATCGAAGGAAACGACGTGGCCGGCAATGTACATTCCGTGGGTGATGGAGTTACTAAATTCAAGGTTGGAGATCGAGTAGCAGGATTTTCCAAAATGTTCACTGAAGACAAGTACGGTGCATACGCAGAGTACACTGTTGTTCCAGAACACACTACATTCCATGTAAAAGAAAATGTAAAAATTGAAGATGCCGCCACCATTGGATTAGCTGGTATGACTGCTGCATTAGGTTTATTTACCGAATCTAAACTCGGATTACCGACACCTGAGAACCCAAACACTGGCGACAGGGCAGTGTTTATTAATGGCGCTAGTTCATCTGTCGGAAGCTTTGCAGTTCAGTTAGCAAAGAAAGCAGGCCTCTTTGTTATCGGAACCGCAGGATCTAGCATTAAAGTTGCGAAGGATGCTGGTGCGGATGTGGTCATTGACTACCGGGGTAAAAGTACCGACGATCTTGTGAATCTAATCAAGGACGCTGCAAAAGGCAAAACTTTGGAGCACTCATATGATGCAATCAGTGAACGTGAATCCTTCTCATTGAGTTGCTACGTTCTACCTCCCCAGACTACGTCTAAAGCCACGTTTGTGTTACCCATCCCTAAAGATTTGGATTCAAAGGGAGTGACCACCACACAGACCAATGTTGGTACGGCTCACTCTGTAGATGCAGAATTTGCTGAGAGGTATTATACTCTTATTGCAGATTGGATGAATGAAGGTAGCTTCAAAGGAAATAATGTGAAGATAGTGCCTCAAGGTCTGAATGGAGTCCATTCTGGA
>JAOPGA020000660.1:0-32293 GCA_026419775.2 Acrasis kona
AAAATGTGGATTGAAATGCTTTTATTGTTTGGTTTTGGGTTTTGCTCTATTCAAGATTTATTCTTTCCAAAACTGCATTAGCACCTTCTTGGCCTTCTATCTCGGAAATGCGGCTAACGTATAACTTTAGAGTATTCTTGTCTGGTATCACATTATTTGATAATGATTCAAATAAAAGATCTTTGGATTCCGTGACACGCCCAACGGATATCAGTTCAAGTATCAATAAACCAATGAATCTATTTTCAGATTTAAGATTCTGCGACATACTGTTATAAATTTTCAATGCTTCATCAACCATATTGTGGAGGCACAACATTTTTATAAATTCAAAATGGGTATTGACATCAGGTTCTACTGCAAATTTCCTATTCATCTCATTAAATACAATCTTCGCCTTTTCTATTTTTCCAGTCATTCCATATCTATAATGTTGTGATTAGATTAGATCATTAAACCAAGATTTTGTACCCTCTTATGATTTGATTGAAAGCCTCAACAGGTGGATTTTGGCGAGAGATAATAACACTAAACAGTTTTTCAGCCTCTTCAGGCTGATTTGACAGGATATAGTTGTTCATGTCATGAAGCAAATCTTCACTACTGTTTTTCGCATCTCGACTTGGTGCCGAATATCCAGGTATGTAAACGTAGCGTCTCACTAAACTTCTGGGTGCTCTGCACGTGATGAATCTCGTTACAATCATACTATAGGTTGACCTACCTCCGTTTTTTTAAATGCTTCCCCTTGGCGACGTGAAGTATCCCACACTTTAAGTCTTTTTTGTTTAGATAGGTTTCGTAACGAACATTTGAATAATTAGACTTGTTGTGATTATCCTAGACTGATAGTGGTGACGTTTTTAATTTTACCAGTGCAACGCACATTTGACTTACAAAGCTCGCGCAATAGAAAGTGCATCGCTCGGCTGTGTTAGATTGCAAGGAATATTTGACGCAAAAAGGATTAGTAAATGTACATAATTTATTTACAAGAGCAATTCATCCCTTGGAGCGTTCCAAACTCTACTAACAGTAGTTTGGGTAATAGATTGGGTAGTTGGTAGTTGTGCCAATTTGGTGTTTCGGTCTGATTCGATATTAAATGAGCTCATGGTTGTGTTGCTTTCGATTCTTTCCTGGTTCTCCTTATTCCACATTATCTTGTGCTCCTTTTTGATAGACGCCAAATCTGCAGTGCTCATAAGCCCTGCATCTTCCTGTGTTACTCCAGGAAGGATTCTGAAGTGACTATCTCTAGACAAGTTCTTGTCCATGATCTTTTGGTATCTGCTTGTGTCGTGTTCTCCTCTCATTATTGTGTTTGTTATGTTTGGTTGGTTGTATTATTTAGCCTCTTTTATGATCTAACCTGCATCATTTTGATTGGTTGATCATTTTAGACTCAGTTCTATTATTAATTTCAGTTGTAAGTTAATGGCTGTTTCCAAAAAAAGACCATTGTAAAGCTAGTTTTTCGCTTCTGTTATGTGCACAAGGAGTTGGATTGCGTTATGTAGTACGTGCACAGATATTAACAAACATAATAGAAACTCGAGCAACAAGATATAAAAAGTACATGGGATCCCTCATGCAACTAGACATAACAGATGTAAAAGATCACAGATGAAGCATTCGTTCATCTCAAAATGAAACACTCTTAACATGATTTCTTGCAAACTAATCAGAATTACAAGTGCAGCATTCGTTCATCTCAAAGGAGTACACTCTTAACATTAGCGAATATAAACAAATCACAGATGCAGCACTATACTTTGACAGAATTCTGATGTCAGAAGAAGTACAACTTGAATAAATATCATTATCAAAAAGTGTGTTGTGTGGTTGCTAAGATTTTTGCTTTTCGCATTATGTTCTTGATCGATGTCTTCTCCACTGTCTCCTTTTATTTCCTACCAATGTGTACCTACACAATTGCTATGTAACTTCCTCAAGCCTTTATTTTTTCCTAGGTTCGCAAATTTTAAAATATTTGAATACTTTTGACAAAGATTCTGCTTGATGATTAAGCAGGTTATAAATTATAAATGTCGGTGTGTACCTGGTTCTCTTCGTTTTGTATTGGTATATTCAGGGCGACAGAGGCCTTCACTAAAGCCATCATGGCTCTTAGAATGTTTTCATAGACTACGGGTCTGTGATTCTGAAGCTCTTGTTCGCTATAGGGATCGATCAAATGAGGAGTTGAAGTGAACTGGTGTGAATGATGTGGATCGTAGGTCGGTGTAATAGTTTTCGCTTTTTATTGAAGACATCTTACTCTCTTCATAATCAACGACTCTCGATGCCATTCAAGTAGGCACTCCACCCAAATGCCTTACAGTGGTGAACAGCAGCCTTCACCCTCAGATTTTTATCATTTGTTAACAAATAGATGTTCTGATTTTTATTGATGACCTTATCTTTAAAATACAAACAACAGTTTAGAATACGATCGTCAGGGCAGTTGTTTGGAAGTCCTCTTTCCTTTACAGACATTTCATCGCTGGCACGTTGACCCACTATGCTTGGGACAGTAAGCTTTGACGCATTTCGCACCTTGTCAAAGTGCTTATCAAGATAATCTATTGCCACTCTTGCACTTTGCGCGACAAGAGGCTGTCTGCTCTTTTTTAAACCGTCCAACTCCATAAGAACCATGAAGGGAATAACAATGATTGTGTCTTTACGTTGATTCATCAGCGATTTTAGTGGACACTCCCATTTTTGATTTTGAGACAATACATGACATTCGTTACTACTATTATTCAATAAACAATTCGTGTCCACGACAGCATAATTACACATTTGATCACATGATGCAGGATTGTTTCTTAATTGTTTTGTCGGACTAGTAGTTTTAATACATTTATTTATAAATTCAACTTCTCTTGCCCTAAACCTTTCGGCCTGCTTCTTTAAATTTTCTTTTTGATTTTCAAAGTCGCACATCTTCTCCAAATGTTCTTTTTTGAATTGTTCCTCCAGTTTCTTCTTCACGGCCTCTATTTCAACCTTCATCATGTCTTGATATTGTTTGGCCATTACAATGTGCTCTTCGTTATTATACTTTTCAAAAACATAAACACAAGAAGAATTCACTTTATTGACCCTTACATTTATCACAGCACTACCGTCGTCATGACCAAAATGGACGGTATCACCATCCTGAAGAACACATTCTTTTATTCTGATGCTATTTACATAAGTACCATTCGTGCTATTATTGTCAACCACCTTAAAAGTATCTCCCTCCCTTATGATGCGCGAGTGTTTCCGGGATACTACGGCTGGTTTTCTATCATTAATGTAAAAATCGTTTTCTGAACTGCGACCCAATGTGAAGGTTCTTTGATTGGCGCTGTGCCAGAGAGGTATGAGTAGTGTCGAACAGCAAGATGATATGTCCTCCTGACTTGCCAAACGCATGATGGCCCTAACGGTTGATTTTTCAATTTTTGATTTTCCATTCACGATAAAGTGGGTGTCTGTTTGTTGAGTTATGACTCTTGTTTCCGAAACAAGCGGCACGACTTGATCTTGTGATTGTGTGGCTGCGTGTTGTAATGTAACGAGGTACTTGGAAGTGTCCATGACGCTGTATGAATAAATGCTATCAGTGAACCACTGTGATGATGGTTAGTTAAGGAACGATTGTGGAGAAATACCTTTTCGTCGACTATGGGTTTGTTTTTTAGAGGAGTCAAGGTTCGCTCCTCATCAAACGTTAACTTGCCGGCAATACAAATGTCACACTGCTTGTAGCTTCTTACAAGAGTTGCTCCTGCTAAAGTTATTAATTGGATCAGGACATCGCCCTCTAGATTAGTTTGACCAATTAAGAATGCTTTCTTGTGGTGCAATAGAGGATCCTCTTTGTTTTTGATTGCAATTCTTGCTTTTTTTGCGCCTTTACATTGTTTAGCGGTAAGTTCATAAGCTGATTCCGATACAATTTCTTGATGCTTGAGACATTCATTCACCCAATCAATATTAAGGAGGAAAATGCCCTTCAAGATGCCAAATAGCACCTTCAAAGTCCTCCTGCAAGTACTAGACTCCTTCTCAAGACAAATCAAATGAGTTGTTTTGGTAAAATCTGAAGCTCCAAATGTCACTTTGGGAATACTGTAGGCCATGTCAGCCACGATAGATTGTTGATCTACGTTCAAAGAACTTGCACCAAGTACAATCTCTTTCATTTTGCTTTTCTTTGGAGGTGGTGATTCCATTTCTGACTCCTCGCTAGGTTCATACTCAATGGCCTTCCTCTTCATTTGTTCCAGGTATCAAACGAAGCTCTCAACTCTATTATAACGCTTACAACACATTAGGTTGACCTGGGTTGGCTTGATGCTTCCTACTTTATTAAATTTGACAGCCTTTGGCTCACAATTGTCTCCGATAGCTGCCAATGAATTGATTAACTTCTATGAAGTACTCTTTCTGATCCAAATATATGACCGATCTGATTAGAACTGTTGAGCGTCAAGCACAGGCCAACAATGACTACTTTCGTAGACGGGTCCAACAATACCAATAACACCAGCAACGACTACAACAACAACTCTACTGGATCCTCAGGCTACAACAAAAGGTTAATGGCAGAGAAAATGGTGACCAAGGACTTAGAGGCAAGCCCAGCTGGTCAAACAAACGTGGAAGAGGTAACAACAAGAAGTGACTACCCTTCAATCGTCGATGTTTACAAAAACCAAGTTGAGTGACCCTCAACATGTCACATTAGACCACAAGTCGGTCAGTGCACCGCAAAAGAAAGAAAGATGGAAAACTTACAGAAAGAAAAGCTTATTTAGGTACTATGGACGCCGATACAAGAAACATTGGAGAGAAATGTCAAACAACGAATTTTACATTGCAATGATTAAAAACAAGAAAGATTACTTTGTTCCGAAAGACCACAAACTATTTAAAACTAAAATAAAGCATGCATATTCTGACGGACACCTTGTTAGCTTCTTACAACCTTTTGTGTCACAAAACCGTTGGGACATTTTGGCGCCCGAACGAAATGATAAAAGGCAACCCAAAAAAGATTGTGAAATTGTTTTTAATAAACGGACACACTTAAAGAGGGATAAAGAACATCTAAGATACTCACATAACATGCAAGCAGTAACAAACAACATGGAAGTAGACAACAACACGCACATGGTTCAACCAAGCCAACCAAGAACAACACAAATCCGATTACAATCATGGCACAGCATACAGCAAAGCCTAACAGAAGGAGTAAAATGGGACGAAGAACCTAGTGAGGAAATCCTCAAAAATATCGAGGAAGGGAATGCGTCCAACAAAATGAAAGAATGGATCAAAAGAGCAATCCGAGACCCGTTAATGACGCCGGACGAGAACTGCTATTCGGTATTCCTATTGGGAAAACCGAATAACGTTGACGAATCCGATCTTGAAAAGATAATCGAGGAAATCAGCGCAGAAATTGGATCGAGTGCCAGGGTAACCCCCATGAGAATACCCGGTTTTGAATTAAACTTCATGACTATTGAGGACCGCGACACTATCTATGAAAAGATACTTGAAAAAGAACACATGAGAGAAAATTTCATAGCATACAAGGCGCTCACAGTCAATGACCTGGCGAAAGGACAAATACCGAAATACACCATCAAGATTAAATCAGCCCTACTACACGAACCACGAGTGTGGAGAATGCTTGAAGGACTCGAGATCGCATACATCGAGGGGTTTGGGGAAAATTGGAACATTGATATCCATTCGGAACTATCCAAAACGGAACTAATAAACAGAGCAGTGCATCTAAGGAAAGAATGCGCGAGGACCACACTAGACGATGAATTGCGAAAAGGCCTTAATGCCCTAGTGAAGGACATTGGTAGCACACCTGGCTTGGTAATCAGAACACCAAATTTTGAGGGATATCTTAACGATACACAACGGAAAGCGGCCCAAGCAAATATTAAGAAGGGTAACTCGACGGCCGAACTTATAGACTGGAGATACAGAGGAAGTACAAAATACAACAGAGACGCAATCATAGTGTCCCTGATGCATAGTGAGAGATCCAAAATAGATCTGCTCACAACCTCTGAAATTGCCAAAGCCATCACAGACGAGGTCAACCAGTTCGAAGATGTTCCAAAAGACTTTTGCATTACCGGAATTGAATACCGTCCATCATCATCCAAAAACTGCACGTTGAGAGTCCGAGTGAATAGTGAAGACGATAAAGAATTTCTGCACAACTATAGTGATAAAGCATTCGCACTGAAGGTCAAAGCGGTTGGTAACCTGGTGGCAAGCGTCAAAAAGGACAAGGGAACCGAAACGGACGACGAGACAAAGAAAAGCGTACAGAATCTTGTTAAAGCCAATACCGACCAACAACAAACCAACAAGAATGTTGATTCACAATTGGAGGAATTGCGACAACAAATGGCGAAAATGAAAGAAAGACAAGAACTTGCCGACAAATTGATAGAAAACCAAGGAAGGTGCATCGAACTTGTGCAAAATGCGATTGCAAGTCATCAACAAACAATCAACGATCAACAAAACAGGTTAAATGATCAACAACAATCCATAAATGTTCTCATTACATCACAACAGAAAACCGACCAGCTACTTGGAGGTCACAACGAGCATATCAACGGCATCAACAGGCTAATTGTAGGTCACAATGATCAAATCAACGGTATCAACAAGCTGCTAGAGCTACTCACAACCAAAGTCACGCAAGACACTCCCCAACAGAATGTGCAGAATCAAACACTCCAACATCCCAACCCTCAATCCACCACTCCAAAAAGAACCCGTTCAACACCATCCAACTCACCAGGTTCCATTCAACAACAAAAGAAGCCCAAAAACCAGGAATCAACATGAACGATCCAATAAATAATATAGATGACCTCAGGATTGCTTTTTGGAACATTGACACACTTACCAACTCTAAACTTGGAGATATAGAACAACTTGGGCAAAAGGTAGATATTTTAGCACTTGCTGAGGTAAACCAATACCACAATAAAACCTGGATCCAACAAATCAGGAGCAACCTACGCACCAACTTTGACCTCTACCTAAATCTTCCTAGCGTGACAAGAACAAACAGAAACGGGGGACTTGCAAGAACATATGGTGGTACGGCCTTTCTGATTAACAAGAAGTCTAAATGGTACAAAGGTAGTCAATGGTACAAACACGAGAAACAGGTCGAAGGAAGACTTTCCACCCTTCACGCTGTTAAAGGTGAATCACACGTTCAGATAGTTTGCGCATACGCTCCAGCGAACAGCAAGCAACGAAGCATCAACATTGTTGACAAAATGACAGACAACATCAGAGAAGTAGTGGAGAGAGGTAAAGATTTAAACTGGAAAACAATTCTAGTAGGCGACTGGAACATCCAAAATAATGACGATAACAACAACAGAAGGAAAGCGATATGGAGAGGTCTGTTTGAAGAACTCGGACTTCAGGACATCACTCCTGTAGAACCAACCTTTAGACATAAAGCATCAGGGATAACTACGAGAATTGACTATTTCCTGGTTGATGACGAGGATATCAATCACAAGTTAAATAAAGTTCACGCCTTTAGCCCCTTCAGCGATCACACCCCAATATCATCATGTATGGCGATCAAGAATAGAGATCCACACTACACACCAAAAACAAGATGGAAGAAAAAATGGAGTGATGAGGAATCTGAGAAATTTACTAGTAAATTATTAGGATATTTAAATAAAGGGGACCAAGATTCCTTTCACTACTGGGAAGAGTGTATAAACAAGTCAGGGGAAGAATGTAACCTGATCAACCAACCGATACCACAATCCAGAGAATTCAACTCCCTGAAACGCAAAAAGCTTTCAAGAAAACTGTACTACGCCAAATATAAAGTACAAAACAGATTAGATAAGAGAGCAACTGCAGAAGAGATACTCAAAATTGCAGCACTAAAGAAGGAACTGGCCAAGCTGGCTGAGGATGACATCAAACTGTGCATAGAGAGTTGGAAGAAACAAATTAATGATATGAGCAGTAGTAGTGCATACAAACTAGCAAAGAAGCGTGGGAGAACAGGACCGATAAATGCTAATGATTATGGCGGAATCAAAGAAATCGAGGAATATTTTAGGACTAAATCTAGTAAAACAAAACAGGTCAAGATAAAAAAAGGAATTCTGAACTACTTTCCAATTAGACAAGAAACATCCATAAATGACTTGGCAAAGCACTTTAAAGATAGACCAGACTACTCCAACGATACGACACTAACTGAACCCATTACAACCGAAGAAATCCAATTAAAAATCAAGAAACTTCTGAACTCCTCACCAGGCATAGACGGGATCCCGACCTCCGTGTACAAAAATATCGCAAAGCACTCAACATTATCTGGATTATTTTGTAAACTATGCAACAACCTATACAAACTAGATCCCAAAGCCTAACAAGCCCAAAAAAATTGAAAATATGAGACCAATCACTGTACTTTGAATAATTGTGCGCATCCTACACTCCATCCTTGCAACAAGACTGAAGGAATTTATAAAAAACACCAACATTATCAGAGAAACCCAGCAGGGGTTTATTGAGGGTAGCAGGTGCATCACACAGTCCGCAATTGTACAGAGACTCATTGAAATTAGAGCTCAACGGGGCGAAGAGACATCCTTCGTTATGCTCGACTTGAAAAATGCTTACGGAGAGGTTAATCATGATGTCATGGAGAAGGTTATGACCTGGCTCAAACTACCGACCCACTTCACCAGATATATCATGAAGACCTTACGCCTTGCAAAATCCAGCGTCAAAACTAATATGGGACTGACAGAACCTTTTGGTATTGAGAAAGGTGTTGCACAAGGAGATCCACTCTCCCCTCTACTCTTCGACATGATTATGGAATGCGTAGTGACTACATTTCATAAATATGAGTTCCATACTGTTAAAGAAGGAGAACTGGAGATGATAGAATTGTGCTACGCTGACGATACTGGTCTAATTGCAGCTAACGACAAAGATGCGACAGAAGCTACCTCCCAATTTATTAGAGCCCTTGGCAGGTTCGGTCTTCAAATCAATCCAGACAAAACTGTCTACATAGTCACCAACCCCAGCACCAAAAAGAAGACACACAAGGTAAAAGTGGACAAATATACTATTAAATCAGAAAAACGCCAGAGGTACCTGGGACATGAAGTTGGTATTAGAGATTCCGAGTCCAAACCCTCCAAACTTGAGAAAGAAGTTATCCTCAAGGCCCAAGATACCACCAAGAACATCAATCTTGCAGGGAGGTATCATAAGACCAAAAAACAACTGATATCCTCACTATCGGTCTCGAAAATTCAACACTTCAGCCAGCTCCATCCTATTAACCCATCCCTACTCGATAAATTAGCGGGCACCATCTCCAAAAGAATCAAATCATCGGAGATGATGCAATATAACTTCAGCAACAAACCTATTTTTATCGACAGTAGCCAAGGAGGATGGGGATTTACTCACCCTAAAGTCATCTCGCACACAACGTTTCTAAGAGCATCAATAAACCTTCTCAATGCGGAAGTCAATGCATGTAAAGAGCTGTCGAGACAGGCTTGGTCAAGTGGAGCTTGGACCCAGCTAACAGAAATCTGTGGACTATACAACCTACATATCAGCCGGGCCGGAGAGGGCGAGGTTGCGAAGATACCGAAAGGGAGCATCACAACTGGCACTGTCATATGGACGGACGGATCATTCAAACGCAACGAGAAGAAACACAAAATCGGTGGAGCGGCAGTGGTCACTAAAGACCAGAAAATAATCGATGTTTTTAAACTAAGATTCACGGAAGGGAACGATAATGCTTTTGCCGAGCTTGCCACTATTGCTTACGTGGTCTATATCCTGGACGAGAACTCAACGTCAACAATCAAAACCGATTATCTAAATGCAGTTAAAGCGCTGACTCATGGCTACAAGAAAGATGATGAATACGTAATGATCCTGAGATTTATCAAATCCCAGATCAATCAAAAAAACCTCGATATTGAATGGATACATGTCCCAAGCCACACAGGTATTAAGGAAAATGACCTAGCTGATACCAAAGCCAAATCCGCTAGAAAGAGAGGGAAAGCTACGAACATGACCCCACTATTCACCTGCAATATGGACGTGTGGACATACCAAACAGAAGAGACCGCCTGGCCATCAATAAGCGAGATAGTGAAGGATAGAATCAATGAGGAGATTAGAGCAAAATGGGTGGAGAAGGCAGACAAATGGGATGTAGTCACCACTAGTGTACACCAACGTTCATTTGACTACAGAGCAACCAACATAGACAATAAATTGGGTGATGTACTTTTCAGGGCACAGAACGATATGATCGCATATAGGAACAACCGTAATCGGACATATACATCATGTGAGCAATGCGGGCACCATACTTTGGACCTTAAACATCTGCTATGGGAGTGCGAGAAGATAGAGGGATGGGAAGAAGTTGTAGGTGACAGCAAGGGGGGAACAACTTGGTACATATGCTGGAATATCCGAGAGGAACAGGAGAACGATGATGAGAACGCGATATGGATTGGTGCAAGGGGCGAGATTAGTATAACTCAATGGAACAAACTGGTCAAATTGCATAAATCACCGATAGAAGCAAACAAGGATCTTAAACTCATACAAGCAAAGATCGCAAAGCACCTGCTCCTAATATTAAAATCTTACGAATTTGGTAGATACGCGAACGCGGCTAGGTCCAGGGCTAGAGATTGACAAGAGGGTAGACATGCGGAGGATGACGATGAAGAAGAGGATGAAGACGACAAGGATGAAGAAATAGTTGGGGTGGAGCTGACTGGAGACCCGCCCTAATAAGCTGAGCTCTCACCTTAATTTACCTGCTACATAATCGTTCCGCCCACTCGAGTGACAAAGTACAGTTGTGCAAGTCTTTGAGACTAAATAAAAACCCTATTTCGACAATTCTCTGCATACCAGCTTATTACCACTCAAAAAAATAAATTTATGATATTGTCTAGTATTTGGGATATTATTCTTTGCTTGAAGTGCTTTATAGTTGTTCAAAGAATCACTAATATTTGTAATTGTTGTATTTTTTAATGCTCCAAATACTTCAATATATGACTCAATATTATCAAACTTTATATCTTTCAACTTTGTAGATTGTGTTTCCCAAATACAGCATGTGCATCAGAAGGTCCTTTTTCATGAGCAATAATACTAAAATCACTCTATATGCAAATCTGGAAATTGTTCTTTCAATACTGTGAAGAAATACAAGCTATGCCTCTGTTTGAAGTGTTTTTCAGTGCCATTAGAAATATTGTTTAAATAACTGAAACTGTTTATTGTAATCATTC
This sequence comes from Acrasis kona, assembly GCA_026419775.2. Taxonomy (NCBI): domain Eukaryota; phylum Heterolobosea; class Eutetramitea; order Acrasida; family Acrasidae; genus Acrasis; species Acrasis kona. Next base: position 11,394 of record JAOPGA020000660.1, read on the forward strand.
TACTAATTGACCGCAATCCCTGAATTGGTAGGGCAGAGCAATTTGCTGCACTAAAAGTACCACTTTTGATAATCTGAACCTCAACAAAAATGTGATCACTTGATTTAGTTTTTCTTTTATCAATTTGATTTTGTCAAAATTAGATAGCTGCTTTAACATTGGTTATAACGGCAGAGGTCGTCGGTTCGATTCCGGCAGCGAATAACTTTTGAATCATTTTCAACTTGATGTTGGGAAGCAATTAACTCTCTTGTCATAATTTCTAATTCCTGGATAACTAAATGTGACAAGGGATGCAATGTATAAGCTGACAGCAAAAGCCTTTTTGATCGCTCAGTTATGTGTTGCTTGTCCAGTAGTGTGTTATATTATATTGACAGTGATGTTGATGTTTACACTTGTAGACCATTTGAGTGTGGTCACTTCTCCAACACTGCTGCAATTCAATGTGAACAATGTCATACATTCTCTAACGTTACAGCATGATTATTGAATATTTAATTAGTTGAGTAGAATTTTGTAAGAAATAAATAATCACCAACACAACAATGTAGAACCCCGTAATTACAAAAAAGCCACCAATTTGTGGGCATTTATAGTGAGTTTAGTGCCTAGATAATCCAGAACCAAAAGAGAGGCAAAAGCATCATGTAGTAGTTTATAAGGCTGCTCAAAATTCATATAATAAGTTGCAAAAGCAGGCTCAAGATAAAGGTTCACGGTTACGGTCAATAGATGCAATAGAGTCAATTTTGTACCCACACTTTCCAGCACGTCCAAGTGAATGCTTTTTTCAGAGCTACCCATCACTTTGTTGCTACGGTATTATTGATGATAAAAAGTTTGGTTCAAAAAACCACCAATGTATTTACTCTTCTATTAAAGGGTAAATCAGTGAACAAAGTACTGACCTGCCTTTTTAAAGTGTGGATGGAGGAGTGGAAGCCAAATGTTGAGCGTGTACAGCATGCATAAGCTGATAACTGCCAGAGGAAGGTTAAAAATCAATATGTGTTTAGCTTGGAAATAAATATAGCAAATGAGATATATCTCTTAGAYTGCCATCTGGGTATTGGTGCCCAAAATTTATTTTGGTTTCAATTTACTCTTTATATACTGCTGTGATGGTGTGTGAAGTTTTAATCAATTTTATATTACCAATACGTCACTCTATAGGCGCTCAAAGGGATATGTACACTTTATGCAATCCTGTCACACAAAGTTCAAGCCAGATAGTTATTTTGGTCAAATAAAGCCAGTGGTTCAAAAGCACAACATGCAAACACTTGACGAGTTTAAAAGGTTAATTCCAAAAAAATCACCACCGTACATAAATTTGACCGCTTTTTTAACTGGAGAACCTTTATCTCGAAGCACATTTCTAGTTGTTTTGAATTTAAAGTAACAAAGAATGTGTATTCAAAAGAGTATTGCACAGACAAAGAGTGGAAGCATTTTGTTAATGCATACCTCACAGTATGCACAAAAGTTGAGCCTGCAGTTTGCCCAGTAAAAGGAATTATACCATCTCAAAAGTAGGGTCTTTAAAAACTTGGAATCTTGTTGACAAAGCAAACAAGGATGAGTTTTCTCTATATATGGAGGAACCTCAAGCAAAAGCATGACAGACCATCTTGTGTCACGATTATCTGTACGTCTATCTAATGATGTGGACTATACAAGTTTTAAATTATTAGTGTGCAATAAACAATTAGACAATTTAATAGAGCATATATAACAGTACATCTGTGTGTTATTATCTCGCTGTTTGTCTTTTTAGAAAACAGGGATAAGCCTGAAAGTTTATTGGTAGTTTTACAACCCCCGTCAATGGTTATTGATGAGTTACCTTACACAAAAAATTATATACAAATCACCGAGAAGGTGATTGCTTGTGTTCACAGTTTGCCTTGTAAACACATTGAGCGGTCCAAATGGAACGGGAAGTTTCCATGAGTATTGTAGAGATTTTTCGGAGTACAGAGAGAGGCTTGAGAACTCTAAAGTGCTTGTTGAATCGCTTGAAAGTGTCCATACTAACATATCCTAGCATACTAGCATAAATGGACCTCTTCCAATCTTCTGGCAACTCTGACATTTCTTCGCTTCCTACAATTCCACGCTGCGTCAAATAATATGGCGCTCCCCAAAATTTAAAAATGCCTCGAATAACAAAGCCAGGTTTCAGATTATCCTGGATAACCTTATTGATTCTGACCATCGCATCATGTAATTTAGTTTTATTATAGCGACAGTCAAGAAGCAAATGTTGCTGGTCTTCATGTGATGAATGACACCGAGGACATTTGGTGTCATAATTTGGATTGTTGCTCCAGTAACGCATCTTTGACAGAGTGCAAAGCTGGTTGGAGCGGAGGCGAAGTAGGAATTTTTGTTCGCTTTTGTTTAATTTGTCTATATCTACAGACGCTTTAATGTGGTAATCATCATGTAGAAGGTCATATTTGTAGTCAACTGAGTAAGCATGTTTGGAAGACAAATAAGATTTGACAAAAAGACGAACAGATTTGTGTGGAACATCACCGTTACAAACAAGATCAAAAGCAAGGTGAGTAGGTGGACAGATATCACTGATGAGGTGATTCTTCAAACCAAGCTTTGCGAGTTTGTCAGCTTCTTCATTACCAGGAATGTTGGAATGAGCTTCAACGTAGTTGAGGGTACATGATTTAACTCTCTTCTTTTCCTGGACAATTGCATGAAGTAGTTGGTTGTCACATATTCGTAACTGTTGTTCCACATTTACCAGCTTTTCATATGACTGTACAGCTTGAATGCCAGATAAGCAGTCTGTTAGTATAGTCACATGTTGGTCATCACGAGAGAGTTGCAAAGCACGGAGAAAACCAAAGAGCTCAGGTCTATAGTTGTTGATCACACCAGGAATGCGGCCGAATTCATGCTTCTTAAAATCAGATGCATTAACAACCGCATAAGCCGCAATACTTCTATCAGCGGTAGCAGAACCGTCAGTGTACCAGGTGACTCTATCATAGGTATCGGTAATGTCCACCTGAGATGGAGGGGAAAGGTTCTTTCTGCTGACTTCCACATAGTTAGATGCTAGACCTTTGTTGAGATATTGTTTTGATCTAGTTGTGCACCTAGAGTAGAAATTGTGGAGGTTGGTGTTGAAGATGGTGGATAGCTCTTCAATACAAGCAGGGTCAGACCACAGAGGATCATTTAACAGTAGCACACCGACTGTGCATAGAAGTCTGGACGTGTGAATGTCAGTGGCATTTTTATTGAGAGCAAGGAGTATGTGAGTGGTAGGGTTGTTCACAAGAGTATTGTCGCGGAGGTGGATCCCTTCCATATAAAGCATGTTGCAAGCATTAACAACGTTAATCATATTTGTTCTTGTAATGCGGCAACAAGACATGGTAGGGTGAACAGGGAGATTGTTCTCTGATTGGATATCCAGGAAGCGCCGTTTCGTTGTAAGAGCAAGATGGGTATCAAGTCTAGTGTTAAGCGCCTTGTGTAAGCCAACAATCGCTTCAGTGGTAAGAAGCAGGGATGGTTGACCTAGTCTATAACCACCTCTAGATGCAGGTGCAAATAGAAAGTGTTTACCCATGTGACGGCGTTTGATGTTGGATGATCTGATAAAATTGGACGATATCAGACTGTCTAGCCTATTCAATTGAGCATTGGTCCAACTGAAGCAGTCACCAGCATATGTTATCGTAGGGATAATAATACTGTTAACCGCAGTGATTAGTTGGTTGATGGGCAGTTGGTGTCGGTGTAGGCTGAAAAGTGAGCGCCCAGATACCTTATGCACTCTGTAGGTAATAAAGAGGTAATAGTAGCATTGCAGAGTGTAATGGAAGGGCGGTTATTACTGAAGCGGAATGCAGTTGGGTTGCAGCAAAGGTATGTTTTTGATGCATTTATTTCCAAACCGGTGCCTCTGATAGTCTTCTCAAGATATGTGAGAAGTGCCTGGAGATGTTCCAAGTTATCAGAGACAAGAGCAACATCATCAGCGTATAGCAAGCTGGAAAGAATCAGAGAGGTATCGTTAGTGAAACGATAACCAAGTTTTAGCTTGTTAACCTCATCAGCAAAATCATCAATGAAGAAGTTGAAGAGTAGAGGAGAGAGGATATCACCCTGTCTAACACCGCGGTCCACTTTGAAGGGGCCTGTGGTACCAATTCCAGTTATGACATCGCTGGTAGCATTGGTGTAGAGACCAGCGATCATGTCGATGAATTCAACTGGAATGCCCTTGCGACGCAGTGCATTGAAAAGCAGCTGGTGACTAATGGAGTCGAACGCCTTTGAGAAATCGATGGTGCAAACACATATAGGGCGATTATAAGTATTTGCATCGTCAATAGCATTCAAAAGTGTTTTGATCTTCATAACACAACTGCGATTATGTCTGAAACCCCCTTGTGAGTCATTGATGAGGCCAGCAGATTCTGATACACTAGATAAGCGATTATTAAGAATTTTTGTAAAAATCTTATAAATGGTGTTAAGTAGTGTAATCTGCCTGTAGTTGTCAACAACATATCCTGACCCTTTCTTGTAGATGAGCCAGATTCTACCCTTTTTCCAATCATCAGGAACGCTTTTAGTTGTTAAGCATTCATTGAATAAGGATATCAAAATTTCAACAACTTCTGGAGGAGCGTGAGACCACAGTTCATAAGGAACTGTATCAGTACCAGCAGCTTTAAAGCTGGGAAGTGTAGAGAGGGTTAAATTGATCTCATCACAGTGCGGTGGTCATAAGAGATAGAACCATTTTCGTCAAGGACTGCAGAGATGTTGATCACTTGGTATTACTAAGTGCTGGAGAGAAGTAAAAGATAAAGCATACGCAACTGCTTTCCAAGTTGTTAATATTGCAGAAAGTGCTTTCTGGCGGGTTCTTATTGATATGTTTAAAAAATCTGATAAAGTCAAAGGCTTTTAGTAGTACAGACAACTTTGTTGTTATTGGGGCAATATCTTTGAGAAATGCCTATACAGAATTTAATAACTGTTGAATGAGATCTTTTGAATAGTGTGGTTTTGCAACTTTAATGATGCGCTCATACCAGTATGCAAAATAATATGTTCCAACTTTTGACACCTTTCCCTTCTTGTAATATTTTTTGTCTTTGACAATTATTTCCTTTAAAGAAATTGTCCTTGTACGTTACTATATCAAAGCCTTTAATCTTTTTCTTAAACCAATTGACACCCAAGCGTATGGGGACTACCTGACTCCCACAACTATAATTGTCCTGTTCATGGCGTTGAAAGTTATTAGATGTGTGTTGTTGTTCTTGGTTCATTTTGAGTTGTTGTCATTGTTAAAGAGTGGTGACTGAGGGTGTAGATATTAACAGATGTCGGTTAGAACCTGTTACTTTTTGTAAATAAAGTTTGATGGACATTTTATTAACTTAGCAGAGTTGTGGGGCATCCAGATATTAATAATCCCTGTAACTTTTGAACATCTTGTTGACACAGCTCATATTCGGTATAATCTTCAACTCTTTGATACATTTTTTCTATCAAAGTTGATGCAATGTATACTTTTTGTCTTGTTATATCAAAGTTAAATTGCAAATACGGGGAGCATAGACTTATGTTACTGGTGTCAATACTGATTTTCCAGGTTTAATATTAACCTTCAATTTCCATTTGTGTTCCCTTGTCTTGATACGTAAATAATATTTCAAGTCAGTGGGTTGACACTGTTAAATATATTAATCTTTGACAAATTGTTCAAATTGTCTTGTGACTATATCAACATGATATAATTAAATTATTTGGTTTCTCGTTCTTTGGAACTTGACTACGACTTGTAAAATACAATTGTGCTCCATACTTCATTATTTCATAAGCACTATGAAGATAAAGTGGCTTTAAATATTTTGTAGCACAAAATTGATCTGAATTAATGTAAAGACTTATTTATTCATTAATTAAAATATTGACTGTAATTTGGTTAAGAGCAACATCTTCCTCTACCCCTAGCATTTGGGGTGCTCTTTTGGGGCGTTTAGCTGGCGGTTCTTGGAAGAGATTGTCCGGGTCATCTTCCTTCCAATCTTCTTCACTGTCCTCACCAATGACAGTAACGTTGGTTTTAAAATAGTTGATTGCGGTTTTTATGACATCTGGAATCATCCAAAAAGTATACCCCGTGAATAAGGCAAGTACTTTTGTAATAAGTACAATACTGGATGTACTTTTCTTTATCAAGGGAAAGGTTGGTCAAAAACTTAGCCCTGCGCGCTTTTCAATTAATTAGCATATCCTGAGTATCAGTAAACATAATGTGTTAGGATTGTTTCGGCAGCCAACTTGAATGCATTGAATTGTACTTCATCTTCGTCATCATTGTCAAAAGATAATGTTTCTGTATGAGTAACAGGAACATTACTGTTGACCTGCAAAGAATTGAACTTGATGTTTGTCTTTGACAAGTCTCCTTTCAAGCTTACTCTCTTTGAAGCTGCTTTTGTTGTGTTGTTGGTCTCAGCAGCTGACCCAATTCCAAAATGATTGTGGATGGACTTAATGTCATCCAAAATGATTGTGGATGGACTTAATGTCATCCAAAATGATGCTAATCTTGTCGCTGATGTCAAGCTCTTCAAGCGACTTCTTCTTCTTGTTGTTTTTGTTGTTGTTCTTGTTGTTGTTCTTCTTGTTGAGGTCATTTTCATTTTGACGGTCACTTGTTCCCTTCTTATTGACCTTACTGGCTTCTTTTTTGTTTGTTCGCGACAGCAGTGTATCTAATATTAAAGTGCATTTAACGAGGCGTGCTCTTACCAAATCCTAAATTACTTTCAGCTTTTTCAAGTAAGATACAATTTTTAATGAAAAAACTAACTATTATTGTTCTTAGAAGTTGAATCCTCCTGTGATTTTCCTTTGCCTATTTAAAAAGTTTCAAATTGTATAAGTGTTATACTAACAATTATTCCTTTTAGTTCGAACTTCCTTTTCTTTCTTCTCTAATCAAAAAAGTTACTACGTAGTGTGACAATTTGCATTTAGACTAACGACTTGACAAGCTCGATCCTGATTTTGCCATGGCTAATTAGTTTATAAATAAAAATCTTCAAATTCCAATCAAGCTCTATTTTTAAATGATTTTTCCGCTTACATTTTACAAAATATCTTAACCTATTAAGATCTCAACCTATTGATACATGATCATGACACGTAACATCTGTATTTTTATCAGTAAACAAGCTGAAAACGACCTCTTTTTTTAGAAAATAGGGATAAGCCTGAAAGTTTATTGGTAGTTTTACAACCCCCGTCAATGGTTATTGATGAGTTACCTTACACAAAAAATTATATATACAAATCACGAGAAGGTGATTGCTCGTGTTCACAGTTTGCCTTGTAAACACATCGAGCGGTCCAAATGGAACGGGAAGTTTCCATGAGTATTGTAGAGATTTTTCGGAGTACAGATAGAGGCTTGAGAACTCTAAAGTGCTTGTTGAATCGCTTGAAAGTGTCCATACTAACATATCCTAGCATACTAGCATAAATGGACCTCTTCCAATCTTCTGGCAACTCTGACATTTCTTCGCTTCCTTCAATTCCACGCTGCGTCAAATAATATGGCGCTCCCCAAAATTTAAAAATGCCTCAAATTGCGAATTCAACCGGACCAGCGCAAGAAGGATATAATACGGAGGCAGCAGTTATGGAGGAGTTATACATTACCCAAGTTGACATTCTTAAAGAACCTGGTACTTCAAAGGGAACGATTGAAGTAAGTAAAAAATTCAAAATTCAACTGCTGCGCTAGAAAAGCTCAGAGAGAAGCACCAGTTCCGGTTGCTATTGTTTGGTAGACCCTTTAACACATACAACAAAACAAACAAAAACGTATAAATAAATAGAAAGTTGATTTTTTAATAGTATTTTTAATCGTTCCAGACCATTGGAATGAGGTTCAATTTAATTCTTGAAGAACTCATCACTGAACTACACTGGCGAGAAACCGAACACAACTAGTTAGTTTTGGTGTATTCAATGATTTAATTGTCGCGACAAGTGTTGTTCAACAACGTCGTTGGTACTTTGCCTCGATTAATCATATCTATAGAAGAGATTTGATTGACTCTGACCTTGATCGAGTGTAGTTACTTATTCACTACAACCGTCATGTTTGAGATTGTACATATCAAGGAAAAATAATTGTGCTACATTGTCCTTGACCTTGACAAAATGAAGGCCGACAAGTCATCCGCTTTGGAGATGTTACAACTTGTCAAACAAAGTTATACAATAATACTATCTAGTAGCGTCGCATTGGTTGTTCTGGATATAACCTCGAATTTTGACTGTCTTTTTGATTGCAGCCTGGCTATTGAGATCGATTCTGTTCATATCTATTCTAATTTAAATTTTGATTGGATTTGTCATACAATATGGTGGAGCATACATTGTGCGTTTCCTGTGGCAATATCTTCGCTGGCAGAGAGACTCTACACCGTCAACCGTGAATGTATTTATTACAACAGACTGTCATAACAACCGATGTTTTGGACTTTGGCAGGCGAAAGGATGAATTTGGGACGTTGATGAATTATTCAAGTCGGGAGAGCAAGCGGTAACGTGATCCACACTCCTTTTGTAAATCAGAACCAACACGAATTCAAACGATTTGAATTTGTGTTGAAATAGAAGGAGGCAAGCAGTCAACATCGCGGTCTAATGTTATACATTTGAAATGTTCCGCTCGTCTTATTGAAAACGATAACATCTATCAAAAAGAGATCCACGCCGCAAGAAATGGAAAATATAAAATTGAATGTTACTAAAGGGAGGACCGCTCGTCAAATATATGATGAGAGTTTAACAAGCGTGAAATTTTCATGTGATGGTCCCAAGCAGATTCAGAACATTCAGTATACACATAAAGACACAAGAAACAAATCTGCACAAATAAGTTGAACAAAAAGCATTCTTTCCTGATATTGTTCAAGTTGCTAATACAATTGATGACCAATTTGCATTATTATACACATATGACAGTTTGGTTGCAATGCAATCTGCGGTTCTGTGGTTTTTGGATGCCACATTCAATATATGGGAGGGGTGTGTCACTTCATTGGTTTTCAAAAATCCGTTCATTAATAACAATGAACTTCAAGTAGGATTTGTATATCTCCACCAGGTATTTCTTATTACTTAGCTTAAAAACTACGGAGAGGAGTCAATGGTATACAGTAATTGAGAACTAAATTTCCCACTAGCAGTGTCGTGCGGAATTACCTTCCTTGAAGCCAAAATGTTGGAGAGATGTGCACTCAACATTGTAGACCGCAGCCATGTACAGCGTGGTAGCAGTGGAAATTATTACAAGCTACATAAAGAAGAGGATGATGATAAAGTTCAGTATGTTTATTATAATACTGAGAATCTATCAGATCTTGAATGTTCTTGTGATCACTTCAAAGCGTTTCTATTATGTGTCCATATTGTTACCGTCGCAGATTTAACAAAGCGGTATGGTTATTTAAGAAGGTATAAGTCCATCACCAACGAGTGATCAAATCTGGGATGTTCTTAACAAGAAATCTAGGTTGAGGTGTGGACGAAAAAAGAATGAAAGTCGATACGGTCAATTAAAGTCTTGGCAAGAACCATCAACAATCAAACCAAAAAGTACATTGGCCGTATAAACAATTTAAGTTATGTTGTGCATAGCGACAACAAAAGCGATGGTAGCATGGATAGTTTGGATGAGTCCGATGCTTGATTGAATTTTGAACTCAAACAACCTAGAGAGATACAAAACCATCACTGTAGGATGGAAACCATACAGGCATAAATTGTGTCCTTATCGGCAGAATGACAGCATTTGTTTTACTTACTGCTGGATATTTGGTTATTATTTTTGGTCTGGTGGCATTGTCAACGCAAAGTATCTGCTCCTAATATTAAAATGTTATGAATTTGGTAAATAGACGAACGCGGCTAGGTTCAGGGTTAGAGATCGACAAGAGGGATAACTTGCGGAGGATGACGATAACAAAGAGGATGAGGATGTAGTTGAATTTGAGATCCCTGGACTGGATAATAAATATTGCAAGGACGATGAGGCTCACAAATATTTGTTTTAGTTGGTGATGGTTTATTGAATATTGATATTACAAGGTAGTTAGTGTTCTTTCCGCATCACTCTAGTTCAATTTATCAAAACTTTGTAGTGTATCATCTTCTTACGTCCGTCAGGAATATGGTGAAGTGTTGGTGTGCTTGTTGTTATTAATTCTCTAGAGTCATTCGCTGCCCTCCAGGTTCTTCTTCTAATGGGAGGTAAATCGGTTGGTAGTTTGTAAAGTGCTGATATCACAACCAAAACGGAAGGAGATGGCTACAGCGTGCACATCAAAGCATTACAATAGGATTATTTGGAGCAATACATACAATAAAAATATATTTATTCAACATTCATCTCCGTCATCATCATCTTGATAGTCGGGCTCTTCGTCGGAATAAAGCTCTAGAAACTTCTGTGCCCTTTTGATAAATAACGGTTCATCCACTCCTTCAACATCAAGGTCGTCTATCAATTTTTGGTGAAAGAAGTGAACAATAGAATACCTGCTCCTGCCCTCCCATTTATCAACACAATGGTGAAGAGGACTCGAACGGAACAGGAATAAATCCCCAGCTTTGTAACTGAACCTGGCATTCAGGAGGAACACAGAACCTGCCGTCAGTGAAATCACCAAAGCAGTCCAATCTTGAGCAAAGTAGCTTGCATCTCTGTTTGACTATATCCTCCGAGTGATGCGGTTTTGAACCAAGTTCCAAATCACTGTCGTTCTTGCTGCCTCTTTCAGTCTCATACCAATATGCGGCGTGGAAAGTACCGCACTTCTTGATGTCATAATTTGCTGTTTTGTTGTCACTAACATGCCTCTGGTCATGGTTTTTTGGGAAGGAAATCACCAAGGCAATTCCGCTCAAGTTCGCTTTTAAAAGTAGGTTCTCTTTAGCGGTAAAGAATTCTGGGAAGTACAACAGCAGATCCTTTCCATCCACATCCTTGAAAATAGTTCTCTCACTATAGTCCTTGTAACTTTCGTGTGAGGCCATCTTTTAAATTAAGAAATGTAAATCAAAATACATACCTTTTTCTTAGGGACAGTCTTCTCAATAATGGTTTTCAACTTAACAGACGCAACCACCTCAGTCTTAACAAGATCATTAAACCTCCGATTATCATTACTCTTCCTCTTCTTTGGTTCTGGAGTCTCATAACTACCATCTTCCGGTAGCGCACGTCGTTGAGAGCTGTTGTTGTTATTTGGCAAGTCACAGGGGCTACAGGTTCTGCTACTTGCCTGTGAAATGATGTTCGCTGCAGGTTCTGCTACTCACATCCTTGCCTCCACGTTGCGTTTGATTCACAGCTTTGTTGCTTTTCATTAAGTTTGTTCATCATCATGTTTGATACTTTTCGGTTGATTAAACGGACAACTTTAAGCGCTCATTGACATAACCTCTTACAAGGGCAAATACAGTGTGGCTATAATAGCGAAGGTTCTCACATCAATCAATACCAGGATAATGCTATAAATAATAATTAATTTGCCAGTTTGTATATAGAACATAACTTCACAAACAATTTAAATGCAAATCAATTTTTATGCTTTTTCTTTTAATAGATAAATTGATCAACAATCTTGGCCCACACGACCAATCATCAGGCTGCTCTGGCGTAGGTATATTTCGGTACTTGAATGTATAATCGGAACCACCATTCGTTTCATATTTGTATCGCTGTACACAATACTCTGCAACCCGTTGCATGCTGTTTGTAGCGCATTGACACAGAGTGTTGATCGCGTAAACAAAGATGTACTTTTCACTGTCTTTTATTTCCACCAACACTAACGAATAGTGGCTAGGCTCTTTAACAACAAACAAAATTTTGTCAAACCGTCTTTCATGCAGGAGGTTATCTGATGTGAACAAACGTGTGATGTCCGGAAACTCAAAAGTCATCTTGTCGTTAATGTACCTGCGGTAAGAGGATATATCAAACAACAATGTCTAAGGGTTATTATAAGTGATGTGATGTGTTGTAACTTACCCGCATTTGTACTTGTTGGTTGACAGTGAACCATAAGCGACAGATTCCATCATATAACGAGTCGCCTAATTTTTTGTTGACGTCAAGTGTGTTTAGATCCTCTCTTTTCAAAGCTAACAGTCCCACGGAATTGATGTCTGCTTCTTCACCTTCTTAGTGGATGTCCAAATTTCTCGGAAGAAACTACCTTGTGCAGATCCTCCTTAACGCATCCAAATTTGCTATCAGCTTTGATGAGCTTATTGATAGGTCAAGTACATATGGATATTCTACAGCGAAGTCAAAGAGATTTCGCTTATTGTTGAATGTCCCATTGGATACGCACGCGACATGTTGTGTGTTTTGTAATCCTGTTACAAAAGAAACATCAGATCAAGCAATAATTTGACTTCACGGCACAAACATTGTACTTCACAACTATATCCTACACTCTTTGGTGCAGATATTAATATTTTTGCGGAAGGAGAATAAACAAATAAATAGCGCTTTTGGCGTCAGAAGGTTTGTTAGTGAATACATGGTGGGACTACCGATTATAATAGAGGGCATACAACATTTCATTTAATTATAAAATGAAAAGAAAAGTGTATCGGAACATAGGACTGCTAGGTACTGCTACATAACATTCAGTTTTGATTGAAAATTCTACAGCCAATCACCGCTACCAATATTAAATGGAGTATCGATTAAGATGATGAATATCTTACTCAACACTGGACCTGGACAGACTTAATAATAGAATTTTGTTTGAACTCTACAGCAATTCTCTCAATTGTTAAAGTCAGGAACGCAGTGTACTTTGGAGCCACTTCTGAGTAAGTAGTTATGAGGTGTCTCCTTCGGCATTAGTATATGGCGGACCGTAGGAAGCTGATGGTGGTGAGCATCCATTCAAGAATTAAATTGAACCTCATTCCAATGGTCTGGAACAAGCGAAATTTAATAAAAATAAAATAAAATATATAAATGTTATTTATTCTTATGTTTTGTTGTATGTGTTAAAGGGTCTACCGTAAGCTACAAGCTGCTTATTTCTGGTTCTGACAATTCTATTCTCAAAGTACACATTCTGAATTTTTATAAAGTATATCCCTTTATAAAGGTCCTCCCATTGACAAACTATTGTATTGGTTATTTGTTACATCAAAAACATGTTGCGGCAAAACAACCTTGCAATTACTGTCAGAATCTGTAGACATATTGGACGTGTTGCTGTAGCTATCCTCTTCTTCACTGCTGTACTCTAAACTACTCATTTTTTTATTTCTTTAACACCCACCCCTACTTTTTTCCTTCATACTACAACTTTTCCTAGAACAACAATTTTAATTGTTCATTTCAATCGCTTCTACTATTTGAACTATATGATTGTATGAAAAGCTGTTTATTCTGATACTTTATATCCTACTTTTTACAACTTTTTTTAAAACTAATTTGTAACACTACTTTGATACTTCAAAAGTACCAGGGTTTCGGTTCTTTACTATAACTCTTATGGGAGATAAAAAGAACTCCAAATAAATAAAAAAACATAATAGACCATTCTGTGTCATGATTATCTGTACCTATCTAATGATGTGGACTATACAAGTTTTAAAGTATTAGTGTACAATAAATAATTAGACAATTTAGAGCATATACAACAGATTATAAATGATTTTAAAAACAAGATTTATTTAAAGGTGAGCACCTCTGTAATATTCTTTACTGTCATCATCTGAAGAGCATTCAGAGTTGTTATTATCTATATTAGAGTCTTCTGTTACAGGGTCTGTATTTTCTTCAATCCAATCTGTCTTCCTCTTTTTACCCTTATATGACAACTCATCGTTATTAAGGTACAGCAAATTGTATTGATACTTGATACTATTAATTGAACTAATTTCAAATGTGTCCAAATTCATAATTAATTTTGCAAATTCAACATTTAAAACAGGAATATCAAAGCGTCTAAACTTTAGTATTGCTTCATCTGGTCTATTGCAACTTTCTTGATAATATTTCTCTGTTGCAATTGCAAACTGAGGAGTTCCAACTCTGGCTTTGATAGCGGTGGGGCCACCTCTAATTTCTTTCATTTGTTTTTTGAAAGGGCCGCAATCAAACCATGTTTATTTTTATTGCAACTATATCCTCTCAGATAAAACGAGCCGATATAGTGAGGAACAAGCTCCACTAAATCTTTTTCTGCTAAACAAAGATAACAATCATGAAAGGGTACAACAACTGAAATTCTTTTTCCAGTAGTGATTTCTGTATTTTGGTGAAGTAATTGTTGAAAATACCGTCTAACCATATCACCATAACCAAGACAAATTATTACATTCAACTGGCGTAAAAACAAATCTCTATCTTTCAGATCTGGTGTACAGAAAGAGAACAAGAAGCCTGGGGTGTAGCGCTATCATTTTTATCCCAGTGTTCTGCGGATGATGCGTTATATAAATTTAAATAGAACATTGGAAGTATGAATGGATATGCGCACATTCTCCGGCAAATTTGCTCTGGCTCGCTCTAATCTCAACAGTGTTGTTGGATCAGTCTCCTTCAATCATTTGAGTATCACTTCCTGCAACATTTTCAATAATTTAAATGTGTCATCTCGCACGGATGAAAACTTTTTCTTATGCATTAATGAGTTCAAATTTTTGGAGTACAGCCGAATCTTGTTGTTGCTTTTCCTCCCAACTCTGAAAATCGCTTGTCCTACTTTTCTATCATGGTCAAAGCATGATTTAAAGCCGCCATGATCTTCAATACTTCGTTGACAAACGGTTCAGCCGCACACTGTTAGTTGATAGTTGTTGTAAGTTTTGGTAACAAGGCGGGCATATCAGTCTTTTTGGAGCCAAATCAGTAAATGGTAGAAATTCTGCTCTTAGGTTTTCAACCTTCAAATCACGACAGCATTCTTTTTTGCAGTGTCCGCAATCGAATAGTATCTGCTTTTTACCAACGTAATGATAGAATTTACGACACTCGACTTTGTCCTTGTAGTACTCTGCTGATAGAATCCATTTTACAACTAGAGGTTGGAAAAGTGTATGTGCTGGGGTGCACTGTGAATATATTCTTGAGGGATCTCATCAAAAGCTTGTATAGAGCAGGAAAACATAAATAGTATTGTTGGGCTTGTTTGGTCCTTCAAGATTTTATAGAAATGTCAAAGAGAAGTGATGATGGAGGACTAATGTCATTGATGTAGAAGTTATTTAGTCCCAGTTTTGCAAATTTATCCGCTGCTTCATTTCCAGGAATGTTGGCGTGGGCCTGGACATAAAAGAACTCGCAGCTAGCAAAACAATTCTTCTCTGTAACAATAGCAGAGAGAAGCTGATTGTAACATATACGAAGCTTTTTTTCTATAGAAGTCAGCTTTGAGAAGCTATGAACTGCTTCAATACCGGAGAGGCAGTCAGTCATAACAGTGACATTTTGACCATCTCTAAAGCGCCTTAAAGCTTGGAGAAATCCATAAAGTTATGCTCTGTAATTGTTGGCTATGCCAGGTATTCTTCCGTACTCCACCTCATCAAAGTCCTCACTACTTACTACCGCATAAGCAGCAATAGTTTTGTCTTTGTTTGCAGAGCCATCTGTGCATCAAGTGACAACATTTCCATCGCTATTGATATCGTTAGAGGTGGGACTAACAAGGTTCGCAAGCTTCTTCAAGGAATAGTGCGACTTTTCCTTTGTCTGGCAAGTCCCAAAAACTTCATGTTTTTGATCATCAGAGTGAACATTTGCTAATAAATAAATGTTGCTAGTGTGGGATATATAACCTCTGTTGTAGTTGGCTAAAGTAAAATAGAAACCTCCGCTTGATCCAGCAGCATGTCTGTATTTTCTGTAGTCATCATAGAGCAACAAAAGAACAATAGGTATGGCACCGTTTAAATCACTTACAAGAATAGATGCTTACAATAAATAAATATTACAAAAACCAAGCTTTATTAAATACGCACTTTATTGGGCTCATATATGTTAGTTAATAAGTCTTTATTGTGGACAGAGTTAA
Source organism: Acrasis kona (assembly GCA_026419775.2). Lineage (NCBI taxonomy): Eukaryota > Heterolobosea > Eutetramitea > Acrasida > Acrasidae > Acrasis > Acrasis kona. The sequence continues at coordinate 27,530 of JAOPGA020000660.1, forward strand.
GTTAATATATGAGGTAGCGCCAGGCTTAAATAAGGCGAAAAGCAAGCCAATTGCCAATGTAAATGGCATTATGTTGGTAATACTGATTATTGCTTTATACAAACCGATTTGTATCTCCACATTGTCAATTCATTATTTCTCTCATCATTGTCTAGAAGCATCAGGAAGATATCGCAGATTCAGTACTTGAATCATACCACTATATAGTCCATTCTTCTCCCTTAACCATGTCGCAAAATGCACTTTAAACCCGCTTTCTTGGCATAGTTAAGCATTATTCATCATTAATCCATCATTTCAAGTAGTATCCAAGTAAAATCCATTCAGTCTCCTTCTAGGAGACTCGCTTTGGATCAATTCTTTTTGGCAAAATACACTCGACAGGCGCTTGTAAATTGATTTTAGTCCTTTCTATGGGTTTTAATGGTTTGTGGATTGATTTGCTACCCTGAACGGTTCTGCGCACAAAGGACCTCTACTTTTGGTTTGCTGGATTATTGTAAGAAAACACAGTGAAAACACCACATCACCTTCATCACAAACTCAACAATGTCATCCGCCGATTATGATCTTCTTGTACAACTTTTGAACGAAATCAGCCAACATAAATCAATATTAGAAAAGCACAATCTCTCTTTTAAAGATGCTGTTAAATTGGCAGTACCTCAGGATGTTGTTAAGCAAGCATCTTTAAATTGCGCCCAAATGATGTTCTCAATCTATAAAGAATGTGATAAAGAGGAAATTCAAGAAAAGTACAACTCACTTTTTGTATCTTTCTGCGAATTAGGATCTGGTATTTTCCGTCACGTCTGCGGGCGAAGGATATTTTTGCGAACGAGTGCGGAACGAGTAAGGACTGAGTGTAGCGGAGGCTCCGCCGAGCGGAACAAAGTCCGAAAGAGTGACACACGAGTGAGCAAAAATATCCTGAGCGAAAAGTAAACGGAAAAAGCTGTCTCTTACGTTTAAAAAAATGAGTGATCCAAAAATTGGATTCAGATGTGGTCAGCAAATCTAATGTTGAACAGGAACTTGGTGTTGAAGGAGTTGTTGATGGGAAATTCAAACTTTACAATATCTGTCCGTATCAACTTTTCTTACGTTATCGAGACACATGTGCTGAAGGTGTTGATAACAAGCAACTCACAGGAAGAGTGTGGAGATATTTTGTGTCAACAAAGAATGGAGGATACTTCTCAGAAAAGAAGCAGATTGGTATCAACCCTATACGCAATATTTTCAAGGACATCATGACGCATTATGCAAAATTTTTGCCAGACGATGTACAAGAAGAGATTAGGACAGGGAAAATTTGCGAAGCAAGAAGACTGAAACTTGGAGCCAATGCTGCGAAAGCAAAAACAGGTTTGGAACGTTATACAAGTCACTCAAGACGCCATTCTCTTGCAACATTTATGGTATCTGCAGGTTTTACAGCTGTGGAAATTCAAGCCATGCTTCGGCATAAAAACACATCCACGTCGCAAGTATACATTGATTCTGAGAAGAATGTTCGTCCAAAGATTGCAAGGAAAGTGGTATCAGCACTGCAGAATGAGAACCCATTCAAAGACCGAGTTGTACCAAAAGCGGTAGCGTCGTCTTCGAAAGATGATTAACCTAATATCAATTCTGATGAGGACGAAATTGATGTTAGAGATGTTGATACGGAAACAAACACACCACCCGTACAATAGAAAGAAGTCACTACATTCAGCGGGAAGAAGATTGTATTCAATAACTGTCATTTTACTAATGTACAGTTCTAACATTACAATAAAATGTGTTTTGTAACAAAATCCGAGTGAGGTCCAGGTGAAGATTCCATAATCCGTCCAATAGAATTTCACGGATTCTGCGGAAGCTCTCTGCGGAAATGTCTGGGAATTGTAAAAACTCAAAATTTAATACAAGTTTACCATTTTTTTCACCATATATGGGGTTTACAATGGGGAAAGTAAGAGACATACAATGTACGGTTCATACATTGACAACATATGTTCCCACAACAGCGTCAGCGATATTAAATCTGTAGATGAGCCGCACATGCTTCGAACCAGGTTATCCAAATTGAATGATATTTTGAAAGAGTTTACTGTTCCATCAAGCAAAACATATGTTAAGCGCAGAACAAAAACAAATAAAACAACAGCATTTGAATAAGCATGAAGGCTTTATTAGATTTTGGGATGGGGACACGTATGTCCGTCGCATTTGGCGCCTGATAAATATTAGGCTGCTTTGATTCTTCCTATTGAAACTTGTCCATTCAGTGCAAGCTCCCAGATTTGATTCTTCAATAATTCRTTGCYTTATAAGAGCCCAATATCATCAATACCAACCGTTGATCCCCTTTGCACTAATTAATGATTGACATTACAACGCTGCATGCTTTCATCTTCTTCAAAATTAATAGTTGACCAATATATTACAATAACTCTTTAATTATGCTATGTAACATCAAATAAACCGCCGCATAATCGCAAGCACATTGCGTTCCATCAAAACATATAGAGGGGGTTTGGCAAAGGTGGGTACTTTTTGTGCAAAGCTGATTTTTGGATGTCCATTCTGAAAAATTTCAATTTGGAAACTGTTATTATCCGTTGGATACCCCAAAATTCCTAATAAATTCTATTATCCTTTTTAAATTAAGCAAGCTCAACTGATCATGATCGCTGACAATTCATTCACTTTTGTCCAATGTGATGGATTGATGTTGTCTCCAATTAGAAGACAGCAGAATACAACATTTGAAACACCAACATCCAACAAGAGAAAGAATCTTTTCTCACCGGGTATTTGTATTGTGTGCAAACGATAGATGATGAAAAAGACAAACAACCAAAAGTATTGTTCAAAAGATTGTAGCCTTGCTGGAAAAAGAGGACGTTGTGGATTGAAATCAATACAACTTGAAGAAGAAAGTGAAATAGATACAAGTTTAACAAATTCAAGTCATCTGGACACATCCCTCCTTTCACTTGCCGATTTGGATGTCTCAGGGGATTTAAATACCTCAAATTCGTCGAATGTCAATCAATCAACAATGTCATTGAACGAATCCACAGACCAGCCAAGAAAACGAACAAAGCAACCACTACAAATAAATCCCCTCCAGTCACTGTATCATGATCACCATAGGAAGTCAAATGTATTTAAAAAGCTAGATGAGATTTTTGAATATATATGTGGAGATCCCAATGATATTGAGACACTATTTAGAGACTACGGCCGACACAAAAAATGGATTTCGCTTACTGATAATCAAGTACAAACAGATGTCATCTCAAATATATCTAATCAATTAAAAAATGACTTTCCTCAGAATAGCCCTATCCGCAAAGAGATGTATCACTTTTTATATGATGCAACAGGGAGGGATCAGAAGGTTACAACAAAGCTTTTTGGTTGTACTTCAAAATATTTAAGAGCGGCTATCAAACAAGATATCATTCATCTTTACAAAAAGCAAGTTACTGGATTTAGTCACAAGATCTCAGGACCAAGTTCCAAAAGATGTTGTTGCTAATTTTGTTATGGATCACTGCCATCAAAGTAGTTATCGATGTGTGACAGTTCGTGTTAACAAGACAAAAATCAAAAAGCCTGTTTATTACCGTGATTGTAGTATTGAGCAATTATGGAAGAAGTTCAAAGAAGAAAATGATCATAATATCAGCAGAACTGCTTTTTTTGATAATATCCCTGAAGAGCTTCGTATTCTTCCATCACGGGAATGTTGCTGTGAAGAGTGTATAAATATAAAGTCACTGAAAGAGAAGGTTGCTGAACAGAAAACTCTTCATTCTGATTGTGATCAAGGTGTTGATTGTACTTGTACCCAAGGTTGCATTGTTGATACTGTTACAAAAAAAGAACATAAGAAGAACTTATTGTCACTCGCATCAAAAATAAGCTCACACCTTGATCTTGTTGTCCATCAAGCTGATTATGCTCGTGAACTTAAAAACAATTTAAATGTAGATGATGTATATATAGTTATAGATTTTACATTTCTTATAAAGGGCGACAAGCGATTAATGACTCAAAATAGCTGGTTCAACAAAAGTTGTTTCCAACTATTTATTTGTGTGGTAATTAAAAAAGCAACTGTGGCGCAAGTAAATGGAAAGTCTTATACACAACGTTTTTTAGATTTTATTGCGGAGGATAAGTTTTCAGCAAATTCCTCTTTTGTACAGTTGTCATGGGAGAAAATGATAAGTGAAGGTTTATTGGAAGGTAAAAAAAGATTTATTATACAGTCTGATGGTACTGGGAAGCATTTCAAGCAACGTCATACTCTTATATTTTTCTGTATTTTAAAAATGAATAGGCCAGATCTCTATATAGAGTGGAACTTTACAGTGACAGCACATGGGAAAGGTGCATCTGATGCTCATGCTGCATGTGTCAAGTATTTGAGCAGACAAAAAAAACTGAAAGATGTTGAATTTGATTCAATTGAGAAGTACATTGATGTTATCCGAGGTATAGAGTATACAAATATTGACAATGTATCTCTAGACCTTGTAACAGTACCAAACTAAACAATCTAGTAACCAAATTCAAGGAACAAGATCCTTTCATCAATTTATTTTTGAATTTTTTTATAAATCGCATTCTGCGACAAGCTTTATTAGAAATTATTTACATATGTATAAATGACTCTATATAGCTGAAGGTCCGCCTAGCTTGGCGGATTTGATGGCATGGGTTGCGCAGCGCGCGTGCCAGATGGAGTAAGAGGTTTCCATC
>JAOPGA020000664.1:0-13055 GCA_026419775.2 Acrasis kona
GGTTGAGGCAGGTCTGGTTGTTTTGGTGGAGAGTGATGGAGTTGTGAGCGACGGTGATGCCGTCCAACTCAGAGTAAGCGACAAATCTACCACTGTTCACGATGGTACCATCCAAATACGACAAATGCATGTTACGTTTTTACAAAGTCCCTATTGTTGACCTGGCGTACGAGTGTGAGCAAGTCAAAAAGCCATTAATCCTTTCCAACCCCAACTCATTTCGTTGTTCCAAGGATTGATAGTTTCAAACCCAAATATTATAATCTCATGTTTTCCTTCTTCGTTTATTCTTGAGCCATTTGCAACAAACTTTCCTTTGGTTGTTCTCTTTATTTTCATAATATGAGGTGTGATAAACATATTTTGTAATCACACTTTTTTAAAAAATCTATGTAATGCAAGATGAGGACTGTATAAGTGGGTCAGATGACGATTACACCCTAGAGGATGAGATTGATGAAGATTCTGATCTTGAACAGTGTTGATGAAAATGACACTCAGACAGATTTAATAGCAAGTCCTCAATTTTGAGCGGTTGAGAGGTAGTTCACGTCAATAATGTGACGCGTGATTATCTGATTGAAGATTTGTACTCCCCTCTCAACAACAACGCATGCTTTAATTGTATACCTCAGTTCGTCCTTGAAGAATGATTTTTTAAAATCGAGGAGGAAGGTCTGTTTGGGTCACGCCATGATCGATTTATCCACAACATTATTATCATCTTTGATTAGGAATTTTCATCATTCGTATTTAAATCTCATTCAAATCATTCAGAGGTGGTTTCAAATCTCTAGATTCTTTGGACCCTTTTTTGATAACTTCTATCGTCTACGAATAGCAAATCAGAATTCATTATTATGGAATTACTAATTTAATCTTGTGGTTGTGCAACGCATCATTATAGTGCTTTTGGTCTAGATCGATCAATCGTTAGCGAAAGTAATTTGTGTAAATGTGTTTGGATGTTAATAATGGTAATAATGGGATTGGGTTGAAAGTATTCGTCTTTCGTAAGTAATAATTATTTCGATTATAAATTTATATCAAGGTATTATTATTCGATTGATTTGATTTGCTCTCCTTGTTGAGGTTGTATTTCACTCGACACTATACAAATGCCATATTGTAGAGTTAGCGTTTTCCAACGCTGAGAGAAACACTCCATATATCGAAAAAACATCTTCTATTGGGTCATAAGGGCCTTTGTCATTCCCGGTGGATCTCGGCACGGTATAAAAGTAATGGATTGTGAACAAATAAACTAAGCTTATTGATCGTGTACTATTATACATAGCATAATCACTATATAACTTATACGATTATTCATTACAGTGAACATCGATTGAGGCTTCAGACAGCGTTATAGAGAAAGGACTTTGGTTGAGCTTTACAATTAGTTGTTGGATGCCTTCACAAGGCAACAAAAAAGGTGTCATCACAACATTCCAATGTTATTGACGGAATCCAAGTACTCAAGCAGTTAAAGATAAGAAGTTTGAAAAGTATTTTGATATGGCAGCAAACTCTCAGGTTCATCAAATATGCTCATTAATTGACCCAAGAAAGAAGATGTGGATAGAGAAAACAAACCAACAGAAGTAGATAATGCTGTTTTTAGACTCATTGATGCTTGTGCTCCATACTTTACCAACTAAAGCCGGACTTCCATCCATTTAAAAATAATGATTATACAAAATCGTTGAAGAGCGACGATGATGCGACACACCACCACGGTCGGTTTGCATCGCCTGACAGTTTATAGGAGAACACACCAGACGGTAGTGCCTGTGAATCGTCGCAACAACAACGACTAGGACATCAACAACCTCAACAACAACCAAAGAAGAAGAAGAGACGCATTAGGAACGAAACTGCTCAGCAATTATTTGATGGCTACGTCAACTATTACCGCAAGGAGATTGCCAAATTCAATCGAAGAAACATTTGGCAGGTCAAGTTGGCGGACACTGTTAAAAAAACTGTTCCTCTTGAAGTAGTATCAGAAATTTTTCTAATTTATTAACGTATGTAGGTTAAGATCAAAAGAAAGTGGAAAAATTACTCAACGAGAACAATAACGTCCGATGTTGAGAACAAAGATTTAATGCTATACTGGCCAAAATTCTTCACACACGACGAGAACATGTTCATGAAACAGTATAGTGCAATAGCAACTGTTATCCCGTTCTCAAAATGCAACCAACAAAGATATGAACACGAAGGAGTTGATGTAGAAAGCTTTGAGGTACCAAAAGTACAGTTCATTGTTTTGCATTCCATTTCTCAATGCCTGCTTCGACTATAGTGCCGGGATCTAATTTTGTTCAGTTCGAGTCCGTCACGTCATTTTGTAGATAAATGGAAAGGAGAAAGTAGGTACTCGATAGTACATTTTCATCGATCCCTCATCGATGACATGAAAGTTGATGGAATTGATGATCCATTATTTGTGCGAGGCTGCTAAATATTTACAAGAGCTTGAGGAGGAAGGACACCAGCTTGATTACAATTCGGAAGCGGAAGACAAATGAAAAATTAATTATGACAATAGTGGTGTTTAATGTACAATAAAAAACTGCCCTGTTCTGCTTGTATGCGTTTGCAACCGTTTATCCAACTAAATTATCAATGAATAACATGCGCGTTATCGAACGAAATGCACCAAGCACGATGAAACTTGTATTTTTTCTTCATGAGTGAAAGAGGCGTTGATTGCCGAAAGGAATGGTTTGATGCTTGATTTGTTGTCACATTCCTTATCTTTACAAAATTATTTTTATTATCGATTGGACCACATTACAATCAATCCAAAAGTCTAAGAAACTTTGGATCTCTCTCATGATGACTTCAAGAAGTTGAGTTGTAGCAAACTTCTATTAAAGATCGCGTGCATATCCAATGGGACATTAAACAATAAGCGAAATCTCTTTGACTTCGCTGTAGAATATCCATATGCACTTAACCTATCAATAAGTTTATCAAAGCTGATAGTGAATTTGGATGCGTTAAAAGGGATCTTAAAAGATTCAGAGAAATTTGGACATTTACAACTCCATGCCCATCTCTGAATACATCTCTATGAAAGTCACTCTCACCCGCTTCAAAGGGGATTGTCCCGTATTCTGTATTGATTACAGTGGAGTAGATGATGATCTCGAAGATTCTTTTTATAAAAAAAAAGCAAAACTCTGTTATCTGTTAAGTGCTGTCTCATCATAGCGTCACCAACTAAACGATAACGCGCTCTCCCTACAGGCGATGCACACGACCAAAGTCAATATTATCCGAATAATGAACAATAGTATTTATTATTACAATCTTATCTCCACTTTTCTTCTCCTACGAACACAGTATAGCACTATAATACACACAATTATAAGCAAAATCACAAGTACCAGAGCGAGAGGTAATGCAACTACAATCCCAATGATAACTGGAGATACGTTTGAGATGTTGTTTGATTGATTAACAGTATTATTAGATTGAGACTGCTACTTTAAAACCAATAGAATACACTGTCGCAGCAACGCTACTTGGTGTCGATTGTGTTAACGACCTAAAAGAGCCGGAATTGTATTTAAAGTTGCTTAGCGACACCACCAAGTTGAACGATCTGATTATAAATGAATTATAGTCACCATTACTAATAGCAACAGAAACGCTGCAGAGTAAATTTCCACTATCATCATACAATCGTGCATACATGATGTTTTCATAAATATCTAATTTCGAATTATACTTTGCATTCGTGAACGCACATAATGTTCTATTGGAGACGGAGTATGTGTTAACACGTAGATTGACTTCAAAGTACTTGTTATTAGTTTCCAATTCGTAATTGAGTGATGAGAAGAGTAAAAAGGAAGATGAAGAGGATATCCAAAATTCAACATTACCATATCCACTATAAGATGGAATGGAGAAGGACATCACCGCACTCTTTTGTTTTGCAACCCTTTTCTCGGTGCTAACGATGGCTCTCCTAATATACATAGTGTTGTTAAAAGTAGATGAGAGCCCTACGGCTGAACCTGAGTAGGATATGTTGGGCTGTGAGGACGCGAACACATCATTTAAATTGCCAGAGAAGGCTGATAATGAGAATCCATATTGAAAATCCAAGGTGTAGTCAGTGGAGAGTGGATAAATCGTAGGAGTTGGAACTTGTGTAGTGGAGTTTAGAGTAGAAGGTATTGTCAACGTAGTATTTGGTGTTGTAGTATTAGTGGTAGTTGGAGTGGGTGTTGGCGTAGATGTTGAAGTATAAGATTGTGTCTGTGTCGGAGTGGGAGTAGGAGTTATATTAAGGGTGTATGTAGGTGATGGACTAGGTGTAGATGTTGGTGTTGGAGTTGGGGTGGGCGTAGGTGTTGGTGTAGGAGTTGAGGTGGGTATTGGTATAGGAGTTGGTGTAGGAGTTGGGGTCGGTGTTGGCGTAGGTGTTGGGGTGGGTGTAGGTGTTGGCGTAGGTGTTGGGGTGGGTGTAGGAGTTGGGGTGGGTGTTGGCGTAGGTGTAGGTGTCGGAGTACGCGTTGGGGTGGGAGTTGGGGTAGGAGTTGGGGTGGGTACCAGTGATAATTGATAGATTCCAGTATCTGCTGTGACACCATAAATCTGATTTTTCTCATAATTGTTTATCATGCCGTTAAAAAATGAACCAGGCGTCATTGCTCTCAAAATACCAGTATTCAAATCAATATATGATCGGCCCCCCAAATACAAGATATTGTTTACTTTGTCCATATATATTCTATTATATGCTCCCACTGAAGTTGAATTTGCTAATACATCAAAAGGACCAATTGAGGTCGAATCTGTTCCTGCAACTAAGGTCAAATCACGAGTTTGTTTGTTGATGACTCTTACTGTCGAAAATTCTGATATATAAAGATTACCAATAGTATCCACATCAATGGAAAGCATAGTATTAGGTGGGAGAGTGGAATACGTAACGCCAACGGTTGGTACTATGTTATAATCACTAGACGTAAATGTTTTGGTTGCACCATTGGTAAGATTGACCATATATATATCATTATAATCACCCACATACAAGAGATTATTGGTAATGTCTAGAGCAGCATTTGACAAAGAACCAGAAATAGGGCTGGCAATGGTGCTAATAATGTTGGTGCTCATATCAATCATCCTAAGAGCACGATTTCCAGAATCTGCAATGTACATTACTTTGCGACTAGGGTCAATGATTATTTTTGTAGGGTAAGCCAGATTGGCATTAGAAGCAACGCCACCATCTCCCGCATAATAAGGTTGACCTCTACCACTATAAGTGGTGACATTACCAGTGGTCATATTAAGCTTTTTGATACGATTACTGATATCATTATAGTACATGACATTACTATCAAATGGGTCAATGGCCAATGAGGATGAACTAAACACCACACTGTTGAGGGCAGGTGAGTTTTCACCGACATAGCCCCAGTATCCAACACCAGCTACGGTGCCCATGAGACCACTGGTGTAATTTAAAAATCTAATCGTATTGGTGTTGCCCTCTGCAATAATTACCAAGTTATTGGTATAATCGGCCGCGACTGCTTTAATATTTCTGAGCACCATGGATGAAATAGGAGCTCCATCAGGTGAATATGCGTAGTTATTAGTATTGGTTATAATTTGCGTCTGCGTTCCATCAACAGTGTTGACACGATACACTGAACTAGTGTCACAAAAGTATAGCCAATGATTGATAGGATTATAAGAGAGAGACAAGATGTCGGGGGAAAATCCAGTGGCTAACGTGGTTGTGTTATAAGTGGTCATATCAATCACTTTGACTCCCAATGGTAGAGCAACATACATGTAGTTACTATCAATCAATATACCGCTGGGCGAGTTGATAGATGAATTTAGCGCGAGGCCGCTGCTGCCGGCGCTTACGGCCGTAGAAGAACCGTCGCCAGCAAATGTGGAGATGATGCCTGACGTGCGGTTAATTACTCTGATTCGATTATTGAATCTATCGGCAACGTATAATAAATTGTTGGTAGAGTCAACGGCCATGTCAGCCACATCATTCAATAAACAATTGATGGCTAAACCTCCATCTCCGCTAAATCCATTGCGATTGCAATCCCCAGCAATCCTAGTCTTGGCTCTAGATGACGTATTAATGGCCGATATGCAGTTCGTTTCACTAATGTAAAGTAGATTTTTGTTGGGATCAGCCACAGGATTTGATGGAGTTCTCAATGATACTGATGTACTAACCCCCACAGTGGTAATTCTATTACTGGTTCTGTTCACAGCCATGATACGGTTACCAAGGTTTATGTACGCAAGGTTATTGATAATATCAGTTCCAAAACCATAGAAGGTACCAAACTGAGCAAGTTTAGCGTCGCTGTTCTCAGCAATGAAATTATTCGATCCAGAGTAACCAACTATAAGCCTATAATTATAGGCGGTGCACATGACGCAAGGTAGGAGGCATAACCATGTAGAAATGAACCTTATGTCACGATAGCTGCAACACATGACCAGGGTCAATAGTGCAATCATGTTTTTGTATTTTTTGTTGGCGATGCAATTTCGAAATGAAAACAGTGTACGGTATAATTTGAATTGGTCCATGGGACATTTATAACTTTAAAAGCATGATCAGTTTTCTATAGATGGAAGATTGTCCTAGAATAGCTGAAATGATTTTTAAACCTTATAACCCCGAATGAAAATAAACTTCATGCGATGAACGACACAATATACCAGACATACTCGTGACGGGAAACAATAATTTCAGACGCGCACATCTTACAAAACAATTGCTCGCTGCCACTAGTCATCGTAATATATCTGTTATCTCGCCTCCAGATAAACAAAACTTTACATCTTCTCACAAATTTTCCATGCCCGTTGAGTTTGAATCAGGTGACAAACAAGAAGAAAGTGATGACGCAGTTAGATACTTGAACGAGATGATAAACAAACACCATAAAGATATTGTTATAGCCAGCTAGCACTGCTTCAGAACTCCCTATCAGCAGGGTTATGTACGACGACATTTACACTGCCAAGTTGACGAAGAACAGTTTAAAGCACTATTTGGGAACAACCTTAACTATCGCACCTGTATCAAGAACAATTGGATGGTAAAGGTTAAATTCCCAGTACAATTTGTGTACCTATATCAAAACAGTGGAGGTCGATACAAAAGTGCGTTCAAATGGATGTCAATACCATTAACTTGTGAGGATTTAATAACAGGGATGTCCGTTCCAATATATGATGGGAAGGTGGCGAACAAACAAGTTAGAAAAGCACAAAGAATTAAAAAAAATACACTAACAAATAAACATTAAATGTAGTCAATGATTATCACTGTTGTTTATTGCAACTTGGTTCAAGTATTTACATTTTCTCAATAAATGCTGTCCATTTCCCTACTCTTTAGATATCTTTTTTCCAAAAGGTAATCTTGTACGGCTCGACTGTACATGATGCACAATAACAAGAAAGTGTATGTAGTGGCTTTGATATTTATATACTTTGGTTTAAATTGTCCATTCATCGTCGTTCGTCATTCATCTTAGTTTGTGGTCGTTCGTCGTCGTTAGCATGAATTTGATTTTTAAGCCATTGCCGTATAAAAATTGGTGCATTTATAATGCAACATATCATTGGTTCACGATATTGCCCTGGAATGTTGTGGACGTTGTGATTCAATAATATTTTGTAAGCTTTGTTGAAGATGCTGCACTTTTGCCAAACTTTCAACAAAAATTTTGAACATGTCGAGGTACAAATTGCAAGATTTTAAATCACTCTTAAATACAACAAGAAATGATGCACGTGTAGTTTATGTGAGTTGCACTACTCATCCTACCGTTCAAAATACCAAATGAGCAAAGCCAACGGTGAGGAAATTAACATATCAAATGAGGACTGTTTGGTGTGCCAAAGTGGCGGTGAGTACAATCGACTAATTGATTACTGCTCTAAAAGTCTAAACAAGAACATAGGAGACTCAGCCTTCAAAACTCTATGTAAAATAGAACAGCACCCACATTTACCAAGAGAATGATAGTTCAGCAGATCCAGCATATATATTTGTATTTGGGTCAGAGGACCTTGAAGGCGGCGACACTGAGTTTGAACAAATAAATACAATAGTCGCTATGAGGCATTGTGATGTGGCAAGGGTTAACTTTAATTGTATACGAGGACACCACACCACAAGGAATTCTAGAGCGTGGCATATATGCTTATTTTTATGTGCTATGTATCTTGAAGAAAGATGAAGAGCAAATTTTATTACGATTATCCCCACCAGTAGTACAAAAGATACGTATTCGAATTCTGTATTGTTACATTCATGCACCGCAAATTGTACTAAATTAATTAACGACATTAACGTTTATTGCTGTTTTTAATTTATATTACACGACACTTCTGTGTTTATCAAATTTCTTTACTTTTCCATTTTATACACGATGTTTATCTCCTAAATTGAACATGGTTCTAGGATTGATGAGCATCTATCTGCAACTGCACTCCTTGTGAGAATGTTGAACTGAGTGAACTCCATCGAAGTACTCATTTGGTATAAAAATGTCAAGAATTGTATTACGATAAACCCTTGCTTCTATTGTATTGATCGGATATTTGAGAAGCCTTCGCAGCAGCCTCAATAAATTGCAAATAACTGTGCAACAGAAATTCTGTCCCAATTTGTTATTTTATCCTTTCCCGCTTGTTTGGTTTGTACACTAAATCGTTATACAGTTTGATGTTGGGTAGTACCTATGCTACAACTTGACCTGGCGTGACTGCTTGGGAGGACTTCACGAATTGAGCCGTTCACAGAAGTGTGAGAAAAACAAAAAACGGTTTGTCAGTTGATGACGAGGGGTCGATCGAATGGCAAAATATATCAACGAGTAAACCATCAAAACATACATGGTCAGACATTCAAAATGTAGATTCTGGATTGGTACGAATGAAAAATGTTGCAGGAAGGAGGAGAGGCTATTGGAAAGTGACAACAGATCCAAACTAACGTTAGTTAAAGTGAGCATTTTATTCAACAAAATACTCAACCTCAAATCCGGATTCAAACTCACCCTCCGAATTGAAGACCACATGAGCAGAGCTTGACTGAACCATAATGTAATCCATAGGAATTTTAATACCATGCACAACAGCCACAAGCGGACCGTTCTCACCTTCATAAATGCGCACTTTATCTATAAATCTTCTACTAGATATGCTTTGGAATTTGAATCCAATCCTGTTAGCTCTTTCAGGTTTGATACTCCAGACCATAGTCTTTCTTTCATCATTTTCTGTTACTTTCGCTCCAAAACTACCTCTATTACTAGTCATGGGAATAACATTGATGCCAGCAAATGGACCAAGAGAGTTGGAAGGCGTGGAAGCATTCTGACCAATGCTGATTTCATACAGCCTTTGTAAACTAGTAAAATATCCACTAAAATCTTGTGGTATTAAATTCCACATAAAATCAGGTCTATAGAAATAATAGTGGCTCCCGCCAACAACATCGTCCTTATTGTCAACCTCTACAGTGTAGTTGAACGTGGATGTCGAATAGGCAGGCTTTCCAGCTTCGTATTGTGCTTCAATCTCCAAACCATAGAAGACATACGAACTGATATCGTAGCTTTTGACGGCTCCGTAGGTGGTATTGATTGGTGTGACTCTATAAACATTAGATTCAAACCCGTACACAGGTTGGTTCCATACTGGTCTCTCGCGATCTCTATCAAATATGAAACCTCTCTGCCTGATACCTAGTTCATTGGCCAAAACGACATGGAGTGAACCTGCGTTTATATCAGAGCAAGCTGGGTCGGCTAAAAACTCTTTCAACGGACTTGCGTTTCTATTGCACCGGCTTCCTATGAACAAGTTTTCCTTTCCTTTGGGTTGGTATTCTGCAACAAAATAACTCAATAATCCCTTAATGTCACTGCTTCCAAATGGAAGAACTAGTCCGTAATCGGTTGTGATGTTGACAGGGTGCGGTTCTTTATAGTATACGGAAGCAGGAGCCCAACCGTGGCATAGGCCCCACCATCCCTCATCACTCGGCCTATAAAAGTAATGAGACAAACAAGTATTAAGAATGTTACGAAGTTCTCTTCCATTCACTCTTCACAGTAGGGTAGTCAAATCTTTCATTATAAATGTCAAATTTTTCGGCTGGCGACAACCTCATTAAATCCTCCCACGACTTTGCTAATAACTCCTCTTTAGTGTACAGTTCATACTCAAACTTCTGCTCCACAGATTTCCACCATCTTTGAGACAGGCCTCCTTTAAAACTTGGCCAATAGGTGTCAGACCATGGTGTTGGTAGAGTTATCTTTAAGGGAAGTTGTGCGAACTTATATTGATACTTGCTGGAGAAATTCACAGGATCATTAGCCTTGTTCCACCTCTCCGATAACACGCATGCAGCCAAACAAAATAAGAGAAATATTCTCATACCAGAGTATCGATTGTTGATTGTTTTCGATTTTAGCAAAAATCCAACCAATAAAACTTGTTGTAATAAATCTTGCACACGCAAAAAAGGAATTCAATAATAAAAAAGGTGTACTTGTCAATTAAAGGTCACTAAATAATATATCAAATAAAACAGTAACAAGCAGTTTGATACAAGTCTCCCTGTTACTAATACTATACATCTCATTATCTTCAACAGTATTATGGAAGTATCAAGTCAACAAATTAATTTCATTAATGCATCACAACCGTGACACACTTCAACGATCCAGAGTCCTTCTTACCAGACAGCAGCGGACACACCAACATATGATCAATCCAACATTGCTCCGCACAAGTACTCATCAAATACTTTTGAACAACAACACATTACAAACGAGACATCACCATGCGGCACAACATTTCAAATCTGAGCATACCAACATGTATATCACCCTTACATCAGACCAAACATACATTATCATTAATCGCATTACACTTTCCCTCACGATCTTCGACAAACAATCACAAGATCAACAAACACATTAAAAGCCATTACGCACACAGTCACTTGTAACAAGTTCTAATCGGCGCTGATTTTGGTGGGTGGCATCCACCATCCATTTTTGGTGTTAATAGTGGTTTACACTGAGTGTTAACGACAGATGGTGGTTTACACTTGGTGGGTATAACCGACGGTGGTTGACACTTGGTGTGTGCCACGATGTGTTTGACACCTCGAGTTTTGGTGGTACGATTGGTGGTGACAACCATAAAACAAAGCATTCTCTGTCCATGTACGCTGCAAGTGAATGGAACATCAACATTAAAGAATGGTATTTTAACTCTTCTTCGGTCCCAAAATTTTTGAGTCTTATAACGATGCATACAATTGATATAAACGATAAAAATTGAAAAAAAATGTTGAAAAGTCACTTGGGCACCCATGCCCCAGCGTATTTTAATGTATTTTCTAAGGTCAATTTCGGTCAACCCAGAGCCAAATAAATGTGTGGAGTGGTTAAGAGTTAATAAAATGTTCAAATAAATTGATTAACATTGTTTCTTTTGCTTCACTGTCTCATGATAATTCCATCTTAATGTATCTAGAACTTCTGTTATTTTCGTAGCATAAATCTCTCCTGTCGGCAAGTCGCTTTTCTGCACTTACCATACAAAGCCTTTTGAGCACTATCACGTTAAACAAAGTCCTAGTTTCGCGTGGAAATCACACAGGGATTTAAAGGCTGCTTCTTCTATTATTCTTGGATCACCATTGGTTGCTTCGGAGACACCAACACTAATAACCGGTAACAATCTGTTCTTTTAGTGACTCTTAGAGTGCGACATCACTGTTTTCTTGCATTTCATACACACAAATTCGTTCCCACTGACTCTGAATACTAATCCATCGCACTTCTTATTTTAATACATTCAATTTAACTCTTTTGACATCCCTACGTCCTGTGTTTGATCAGGTTTAGAGTCGTTAAATTAGAACATCTTTAAGACATCGTTGTCTTGCCCTTTCGTTGTCCCAGGAGTGTTGTAATTATTAATTACAATAGAGAAGAACATCAAGAAGCGAACACTAGCATGTGGAGATTGAAGGATGCATTATAGTTCTTGGGAACTTTGTATGAACTTGCCAGTATAAAAGGTAACTTAATAATATTTGAATAAACGTTAAGAAACAATATTGATTGTGTAAACACTGTGTATTGGGTTTGGGTATTGACTAAACGGGTTGGAGGTATAAAAATGTCATGGTTGACTGTAGAGACATTTTGAAAACATTTTCGGAATCAGCGTCGAATTTTGATTCTAATGAGATAGTTTTATTTTTTTTAAATTAGTGTCAAAATCTATAGTCTGATTGAAAATTGATTAAATTTATTTTCGATTTTATATTACTCGATTTTTTACGCTGATTCTGACGCTTATTTTAGTTTTGACAGCGTGTCATTATTGACTAAGAATTGGCTCTGATTTAAAATGATTTGAAATTTATAAAATAACTTTTGATATTATATGATTCGATTTTTTATGCTGATTGCAACGGTGAACTCAGATTTGGTATTGCGTCATTATTGATAAAGAATGTGTTATGATTTGAAAAGATTTGAATTAAACTGAATTAAATAACAACTTATTTGGTCTTATATGAATCGATTTTTCATGTTAATTGTGATAATGAACTTTGATCTGACATTGAGTCATTATTGAATAAGAATTTGTCATTTTACATTTTGTATCCAAATAAGGATGCCACGTTGTGGGACCAATAGAAAAATAGCAAATTACAAAAATTGATATATGATCCGGTTTTCTGTGTTGATTCTAACGCTTGTTTCAGATTTGACAGCGGGTCATTATTGACCAAGAATATAACCTAATAAGATTTGATTTAAAATTGATTTAATTTTTTTCCGGTCTTATTTAACTCGATTTTTTATGTTGATTGCAATGGTGAACTCAGATTTGACATTGAGTCATTATTGATTGAGATATAGCCTTAGGCTCAATAGAAAAAGCCTTGATTTAAAAGTCGGTACAAAATATATGTTTTAAGAAAATAACTC